>JAKOGI010001400.1:157500-245015 GCA_029747015.1 Carnegiea gigantea
CTAGAGTTTTTAGTTTGGCTTAGATGAGCACAATAGGAAAATTGTTGATGCATCTTATGGTGGTAGTTTCTTGTACAAAAATCCCAAAGAAACTTAGGAATTATTTGAACATTTAAGTGAGAATTCACATTTGCATGCTAATTCCTCACATTCTGATTTGCCTAGGCAATTGGGAAGTAAAGGGTGGACTTATGAGGTTTCACATTCAATTGACCGTTCTAGTAAAGTTAATGCTTTAACTAGGAAATTTCATCAATTATTGTGCATGAACAAAGTGTCTGATGCTCCTTTTATAATATGCTTGTTCAATTTGTGCTGGTCCCAAGCATACTTCTATTGACTGTTCTTGTATTGGTATGTCTAACTATGTGACTGAACAAGTCAACGCTGCCCAAGGATTTTTTTTATTTAACAATCCTTATTCTAATACCTACAATCATAGTTGGAGGATTCATCCTAATTTTTCATGGAGGTTCAAAATGTTGAAAATCCTCAAGCCCAGTCTAGTAGACCTACCTTTCCTGATTTCCAAAACCAGAGATATGCTCTCACCTCTTGCCATCAAGCTCCATCTGGGTGGTTTGATATAGACAAGGTAATTTCTGCTCTTGATACCTGGGCTTCTGTTGTGTAAAATGTTGACTCTAAGGTCCAAGGAATCGAATCTAAAATGCGTATTATTGATTCTCACTCGCGATTTTGGAAAAATCCGAATGTGAGGGCCAAGAGAAAACCACCTTTGCATGCCCATCGAGTGCTTTCACCTATCGAAGGATGCCTTTTGGGTTGTGTAATGCAGCTTCCACATTCTAGGAATGCATGATGGTCATTACTTCTGACTATATTGATAACTTCATGGGGGTGCTTATGGATGATTTCTTTATTTTCGGTTCTTCATTTGATGTGTGTCTTACTAATCTGTCCACTATGTTGAAAAGATGTGAAGAAGTGAATCTGATTCTGCACTGTGAAAAAAATAATTTCATAGTCTAAGAAGGGATTGTGTTGGGTCATAAAGTGTCTCAAAAAGGGATTGTGGTTGATAAAGCCAAGGTTAATCTGATTTTTAATTTCCCTGTGGCTTCTTCTGTGAAGTAAATCAGATCATTTCTTGGTCAGGCTAGTTTCTATAGGAGATTTATTAAGGATCTTACCAAAGTGGCTCGCCCACTTACTAATCTCCTTACTAAAGATGCTCCTTTTGTGATTGATGAGTTTTGTGTGAAAGCTTTTGAAAAGCTTCGGTCTTTATTGGTGTTGGCCCCTATCGTGCAACCCCCTGATTTTTCTCTTCCATTTGAGATTATGTGTTATGTATTTGATTATGCTATTAAGGCTATTTTGGGTCAAATGGTGAATAGAATACCTCATGTCATTTACTATACTAGTGGAACTCTCACTGATGCTCAAACTAATTATTCATTCACATAAAAAGAGTTGCTCCCTATAGTACTTGCAGTTGACAAATTCCATCCTTACCTTTTATGTTCAATAGTGATTTTATTTGCTGATCATGCTGCATTAAAACACTTATTGGCCAAGAATTACACTAAACCAAGACTCATTAGATGGATTTTGTTGCTCTAAGAGTTTGATATTGAGCTAAAGGACAGAAAAGGTTCTGAAAATTCAGTTCTAGAGCACTTCTCTAGAATCTTTACTAAGTATACTAGTGACTTAGTTGGATTTTCTAACCACTTTCCTAATGAGCAATTATTTGTTATATCACATGCCCCTCTCCCTTGGCTTGCTCACATTGTGAACTACCTTCCCTCTAAGAAGTTTCCTCCTCACCGGTCTAGACAAGAAAAAGATAGGTTCTTCTCACAAGTAAGACAATATTAATAGGAAGATCCTTATCTTTTCAAACATTACTCTAATCAAGTAGTGCATAGATGTGTCCTCGAGAGTAAAGTTCATAGTATTCTGACCTTTTGTCACTCATATGCTTGTGGTGCTCACTTTGGCAGTCGTAGGATAGCTGTTAACGTCATATAAAGTGAGTGCTTTTGGCCCACTCTGTTTTATGGTGCTCACTATTTCTGTATTGCTTGTGAGCATTGTCAACATACGGATGTCCTGTCCCGTCATAATATGATGCCCCTTTCCCCTATTCTGATTGTTGAAATATTTGATGTATGGGCCACTAATTTTATGAGTCCATTTACCCCATTCTTTGGATTTGTTTACATATTGATTGTTATTGATTATGTGTCAAAGTAGGTGGAAGCTCATGCTACTAGGACCAATGACCACAAGGTGGTGGTCAAGTTTGTGAAAAAGAGTATTTTCTGTTGGTATAGGACCCCTAGAGCTCTTACTAGCGATGGAGGTAGTCACTTTTGCCATCAGTTGTTTAAGGCTTTGCTTCGAAAATATTCTATGACTCACAAAGTAGCTACCCCTACCACCCTCAGACTAGTCAAGTTAAGGTGTCTAATCGTGAGATAGCGTCTATACTTGAGAAAACTGTTTGACCCAAAAGGAAAAGAGGATCTTTGAGATTGCATGATGCTCTATGGGCCTATTGTACTACTTATAAGAATCCCATTAGAATGACTCCTTATCGACTTCTATTCGGTAAGGCTTGTCACTTGCTAGTTGAATTAGAACACCATGCTTTTTGGGCTATTAAAGTTATTAATTTTGATATAAAGCAAGCGGTTTCTAACCGAAGGCTTCAATTAAATGAGCCGGATGAATTATGTAATGAAACCTATGAGAATGCCAAAATTTATAGAGCCAAAACCAAAACTTTTCATGATAAAACGATTTCTCATTCATCTTTTGAACCAAACCAAAAGGTTTAGCTTTTTTACTCTAAATTTAAGTTGTTTCCTGGCAAGTTGAGATCTAGATGGGATGGTCCTTTTATTGTCCAACAAGTGTGTTCCTCTGGCCGGTCAAAAGTTTGGAATCCCAAGATCGTCAAGTTCTTATGGTCGATGGCCAACATTTTAAAACCTGTTGTGACTCATGATGTTGAGCCTACTTTGATTGAGTCCATCAATATAGTAGACCCTGTTGCTATGATTAGAGGATGGGACCTTGTTTGGCTAAAGACATCAAGCTTAGCACTTGTTGGGAGGTAACCCAATCTTTTTAGGTGAGTTTGACTCTTTTGTTTTTACTTTACTTTTGAGCAAGGTGTGTTTGTTTCTTAAAGTATGATTCTTCACTTAGTTTTTGACTTTGTGGGTGGTGATGGTTATAAAGGTACTTTTAGAGTTGGATTATTGGGCTTTTATGGAAATGATTTCTTTGTGCTATTAGGTTGTTTTGCTTTTTTCTCCATTTCTTTCTTTCTTATTGTTTTTTTACATTCAGGTCAGTACAAGGTTAAGGTGTGTGGGGAAGGCAAATGAAAATTTCGAGGAAAATTTAACTTGACAATCTTTTGGTGAATGTGATTTTGGGAAGAGTTTGAGTGTTATGATTGCACATGTTCTACTCTTATTATGTGGATTTGATTCATCTGACCCATACTTGTTAGAGATTATTTTTAGCTTTGATTGGTTGATGGCCAAAGATTTTTGTTGTGCTAGTGTCACTATGTAACTAATTTGTGAGTTTGAGATGTAACCTAATTTTCAATATCGTTATGAGTATATAATAAGTATTGAGTTCCCTTGACTTTCAATCAATAGATAGAATAAATTGAATTAATCAAGTTTTGATTCTGGTACTAATGTTCAGACTCTATCTCTATTCATGTGTTTAACTGCCTGAATATGTACTGAATGTTTCTCTGAGTCTTATTTTTATTCATATCTTTATCCACCCAAGAAAACGCATATATCAAGTAACTTTTGCAAAAGGTTAAAATTTGAAAAAAAGGAAAACAAATCAAAAGAAAACAAAGACTAATAAATTGATTTGGCATTGGGGACTTCATTTTAAATGCTCTTGTGATTTTTATTTTATGGGGTGAAATTTTGTGCATACGGTTTACTACATGGTTTCATTATTTGCTTAATTTGCTTAAGTCTTCGCTTATTGACTTTGCTGATGTTGGAAATGTTTGGTAATGGGTTGTGGGTCGGTAGTTAATTGACTTATATGATTTTGAGTGGACAGGTGTAGTTGGATACTTCATTTCTTCCCTAATCTTATTCTACTTGCTGAGTTGAAGGAATATACGCATTAATGTTATTGTTTTCTTGAACACTAGCAAAGTTTTGGTGTGGAGGATTTGGTAATTCATATTTCAGATGCAATTTTACCCTTTATTTTACCCACTGTTAGTATTTGAAATATATTTTTATAAGTAAATAATGCATATTTTATGTGATTTTAGGGTAAGAACTAAATAAATAGATTTAATCAATCCGACGTGGTTTTTGTCCGAGCTCAAATGCATGTAACGCCTAGAGACCTAACTGTATGCAGATTCTCACGTGCCCAATTTTCACTAAACCGGGCCTGTACCTTGGAGTTCATGGCCATGCCTAGGTCTAGCTCACAACTTGCCGTGTCTTGCTACAGAATGGGTGTGCTTGGCCCAGTTAACGTCAATAGTAGCAGCACGACTCATCATCATGCCCATGTTGCAGCTGCTCATTCTCTCTCTCACCTTCCCTCCGAGCGGCTTGATCTATGACAAGCACTAGGTCAGCCCAACAAACATCAGCCTCTTCCAGCTCTCACTCTTCCACTCGACTGAACTGTTCCACAGCCCATATCGAAGCTCCATAACCCCATCGCCCTTCTCTTCTTCCTCTCTCTCTGGATGGGCCTGTTGTCCTCAGCTTTAGCCCATTCTCCCATCAGCCCACCTGCCCCTTTCCCTCTCCTCCTTATTCACTATCCCTCCTCCATCCAATTGGGCTTACATGTGGGCCAATCATGCCTCCCAACCCCAACCCAGCATCTCTTACTCTCTTTCTCTTACCCAGCTCGCCTTCGCAGCCGATTGCTCCCGTTTCTCCCATTCGTTGCCCAACCTACCTAGACTAGCAAACTTAGCAGCAGCCTTCAGATCACGAGTTATGGCACTCATGATTCGTAAATGCTCAGCCATGGTACGACTGGAATCCATTTCGTACTGCATCCATTTCAATTACAAGGTGCGAAGCTTTATTTTGAATGTCTGTGCAAAATGGATTTTGAGTTGGTCTCATATGTCCTTAGCCATGGGACATGTCTAAAATTCCCAAATTAGGTCAGCGTGCATGTAGTATAATATAGTAAAGCATGCCCTTTGATCCTTCTTGGATCAGTCCTAGTAGGCCTGCAAGCTTTCTTGATATTGCACAGTAATAGTATCAATGGGCTTGCCATCTTTGTCCTTCTTTAATGGTGGAAATTTGGCTTCCGTCAAGTGTTCCAACGAGTCCCTTTCATTTAGAAGACACGGAATCTTCTGTTTCTACATATCATAGTTAGAGCAGTCTAACTTTTGACTAGTGGATAACTCACCAATCATTGTAATGTTTGTTGCCATGTCTACAAGTATTAAAAGATGGACGTAAGGCATATATCTCTTAAGCAATTAAATTATTAAAATTTCATCATTCATGTCATATGATTGAAAATTTCACTAGGCTCACAATCATCTCATACAATCATGAACTAGAAATTTAAATAATTTAATTACCACATTTTCATAAAAACTCATTCATATGGAACACAATTAAAATGTGAAACAAATTAACATTTATTTAAATATCACATAGATATTTATTAAACCCATGTAAACTAATTTACATTGTCATTACATACTAAAACTTATACATATATATGAACCCAATTCATGTTTCCTCAATGATAAATCGCTTAACATAATATTAGGTTATTTTATGTATAAAACAAATTTATATGTCTAATGAGCATGTGATAATAAATATTCTTACATTAAACATATAAATGTTATAACAACAAGTTCATGCATTCATAATCAAAACTAATTTGAAATTATAATTCATTTCAAGAATTAATAATATGCACCAATTTATTTGAAGTTATACTATCAACTTAAATAATTAACATGCCTAAACAATAATCATGACCTTAATAAAATTTTAGCCTTGATAAAATTTTTATTTAAACATATAAAAATGTAAGGAAAAAAAATTAGGGATAACATCCCTACTTCAACCCGAGAGTGTCGAGACCCCTCATCTCCTTTATTTTCATCTTTCTTCGGTCCCCCTGTCTAGAATGCTCTGGCTTCATCTGCCCTCTATGCAATCACAAAACTCATGCTCTCTCTCTAACCCTCGATGGGTCTCGCTCTCCTTCTCTGACCTCAGCCTATCTCAGCCCCTCAGTCAAGACTCAGCCTCCCCACTTGGCCCCAAATCGATGTCATCTCTGATTCTATTCACCTTGGTTGCCTTGCAAAACCGCCGGGAGCACCACCATCCAGATGATAAAATTGCCCTCTTACTGCCTCTTAAACCGAATCCACCACATCAACTATTATCGAAAACAACCAGAACGTCACGCCATCGAGTAGATTGGCCGCCAAGAAGTCGACTGGCGGCACCCACTCGCGTAGCGCTCAACCTCTGTGGCAGCGTGTGGCGTACATGTGTGGCTTTGATGGTGTTTTTCTACGGTATTGTGTTGGGAATGAGTGGATTGGGGAGGTTTAAGGGCATTGGGAGGAAGAAAAAGAACAAGATTATTTTTGTTGGCGACGCGTGACTCTCACGCAGCACCCCTCCAGGTAGTGCTAATGGCTTTCGGGTAAGTTTAGCCTTCCTTTTCTTTTCTATATTTGTTTGGGTCCATGGGGCGTCTAGGCAGTAGAGGGCCAGAGTTCACATATAAAAATCATGGGTCTAGGCTTTCATCGCTGTTTATCTCACCAGAGATTACACATATAAAAATCATCTCCAGAATAAAACAAGATTCCAAGGGGCGTATTATTTTTTGATAGATTATCATAAGATTCAGTTATACATAATTTCATAATGGTAATAGGTTGTTCTTTTGTTTAACTTATTTCACATAGAAACATATTAGAATGACTCGACATTTTAATGCGAGGCATATAATTCTTAGCAGGTTAAAATTAGTTTCGTTTTTGCATAATCATGAAGAATAGCATACTAGCATATGGTCATTAGCATTTAAACTAAATTCATACTTTGACTTCATACAAATTTACATTCTACGCATAATTAGAATCTTAAACATGAATTTTCGGGGCTAGCATTAAACGACCGTGACTCTAATGCCACTGTTAGAAATAAGGATCACCTTAATGCAGAAGCCTGCCTAGATCTTGTGCCTGCTTGATTATTACCCACGATTATGGTGGCTACTAGAGTCACCAAGGATTCCCACTGTAGAACCCGGACCTCAAAGATGGCTAGGTTATATGAGGGAGAGGGCAAGAGATGATCAGATTTGGGGAAATTGTTTACTGCTTGGTTGTGTGTCTCACCCCTTTGATCCACACCCCTATTTATAGCAGCACATAGCCTCAAGTAGAATTAGGGAATTAATGGCTGATTTGGCTGGTTAATATAGAATTAACCACCATTTCAACAGCCAAATCAATGGTGATTATGGGCATTTAGTGTGGTCATTACTCACTAATCAACAGAAAAGAAGTTAGAAATATAAGAGAATTTTGATGAAAATAAGCCCCCAAAGATTATGTTTGGAAATAAAGAATTTACTATTATGAAATAACCAGGCATTGTCTTCATCTTTTGGGGGAATGAAAGAGGTGTCAAAACCTATTGTTGATAAAGATTCCATTCATTTTCAGCATGTTAGACTTGCTACTTGCTCTAGCCTACTTCAAGTTGTTCCTACTTGCTCCAACTTGCTCTACCCTCCTATCGAAAATGATGTCAATCTGCTCTAATGCACTGACCTCTCCTCCAAACTGCTAAAAATGGACAAGCTAAAATTCAAAGCAAGACTACAACATAGCATTAGAAGCAAGTAGAGCACCAACATTCCTATGTCAGGATAGCAAAATAGTTGCTTTTCTTGATGCAACGTAGCAGTACAAGCGAGTATTACGCAGTTGTGTAGTTTTGTCTTCAGCATTTCTCATTCCGTAACATAAGTTCTCTATAAAAGGAAATGCATTTCTGCAACATAGTAGTAGCAATAGCTCAATAAGCACTTTAGAAGCTTTAAGTGATATTCAAGGCAACCTACTTATGGCACAAGCTGGCCTTAATAAACAAGGAAATCTAATGACAAAAACACATCGATAAAAGTACAGTAAGCAATAATTCTGTAAGGCTTTGGACATGAAAGACACTTAGAGAAATTTACACTTAAAATTAACAATAAATGATACAAACCTCCCAAGATTATAGCATCTTCTCATGTTTCACTACAACGTGATTGAAAGAAAACCTCCTCATAAACTTCTCTCAATTTAGAAGCAAGCCATGACCTCGGTATTTATGCCTGAGTCTCTTTAGTTAAATTTGGTTTATGCTGAGCTCGTTACAACTTAAATCTCCTAACCATCACATTAAATTTAACAGTCCAGTCTCTTACAGTTTGCGAATGATAAGATATCAAAAATTACCACAATCTAGCCATCTTAAGCCATATAAGGAAATACAAAGGTATCTATCAAAATGATCTTATAATATGTGAACTGTTGACTGTTAGGTGTCTTCAGATCTGATGCATTAATTGTTGTGATCCTGATATTTTTGAGTTTATTTTTAAGTACCCTTACTTGTGAATTCCTTACAATTCAATCCTAAAATTATAAAGATATCCTTATTATTATCATTTTTGGTTTTGTTTTTTTTAAAAGAACCACGGATAGATTATCCAATAGCAAAAAGATAGTTTGGGGGGTTTTTGCTTTAAAAGAAAAAAATGGCTATGGTAGGATTGAATTATAAGAAATTTATAAATAAGGGTACTTAAAAATAAACTCAAAAATATCAAAGTCATAAAAATTAATGCATCAAATCTTGTGCACCTAAAACTCAGCAGTTGTATAATATGTTCGAATCTTTATATTTAATAGTCCTGATCATGATTGTTTTGAAGATGCTAGAGTTGCCATTGTTAATATCTAACTAGGTACTGATTAAATCGTATTTGTTCCTATACTAACATGATAGCTAACTAAAAGCAGTTAGTATATGGTTCACTCGGTTGTACAATTGCAAACGTATAATTGGATCCACAATTGTCCACGTGGGGCACCACGTACACAAAATAAAAAGAACCACTGCAAAAAAAAATATAAAAACAAAAAAGCACTCACAACCCGTCCATTCAAAACAAGAACACCCCATGAACTTCCGCTCACTCTCTCTCTCAAAAACCGCTCACATTCATGCTCAATTTGGCGAAATTGTGCTGCATTTGTCACGGATTCTATAAGAAATTTTTGAAAAATCATCATTGAAACTTGAACCAAACATTTTGATGTAAGTTTTAGCAACAAACAAAATTTATTTGCATGTTCGAAACAAAATAATGAATTCGCTTGGCATTCTAGGTTTTAAAACAACTGCCCTCTCAAAATCTCACTTTTGCAATGTTTGGAGATGAAAACTCACCATTCACCAGTATAGAAGAAGAGATCTGCTAGTGACGAATCAAACACTCCTCAAAAAAGGTATGTTGAAAATCTTAAACCTGATATTAGTAAGCCAGAGTACATAATCAGTCAGCAGTAACCGTAAATACCTGATTCTATCAACACATTCACCAGAAAACACTTAATTTTACCTTGCATCTTCTGATTTTGTTGTATAGGAGAGTTGTATCTTAGATTGTAGTGAGCTATGGCCTGAATTTAGTGAGCCATGACTACAATGTGAGCTGTAAACTATATTCTAGTAGCTGTCAACATAAGCATGTTATAGTGAGTTGTACGTTAGTGAGCTATGACATGAATTTAGTAAGCCATGATTACAATTTAGCGAGTTGTAAATTATATTCTAGTGTCTGTCAACATATGCATGCTATAGTCAGTTGTATGTTATATTGCAGTGAGCTATGGCCTGAATTTAATGAGCCATGACTACAATTTAGTAAGCTATAAATTATATTCTAGTGGCTGCCAACATATGCATGCTATAGTAAGTTGTGCCTTATATTTTAGTGAGCCATGGCCTGAATTCAGTGAGCCATGACAACAATTTAGTGAGCTATAAATTATATTCTAGTGGCTGTCAACGTATGCATACTATATTGAGCTGTGCCTTGAGCTGTACTTTGTATTCTAGTGTGCTATGCCTTAAATTTAGTAAGTGGAACCATACATTCTAGTGTGCAGTCTAGAACTCCAAATCTCTTTTCATATACTATTTCACATATATACTGAGATGTATCTTATATTGTAGTGAGCCATGATATCATTTTAGTGAGCTGCACCTTTTATTCTAGTGCACTATCACATGTATTGTAATATTAATGTTACATATAATACGATTTGATAGATTAAAGATAGAAGCGTTAAGCACATGCCCTCAAGATATAATTATGCAAGTTGTAAGAGACATCTCTTCTGATCCAGTGAGCTTCAGGTTAAAAAAAAGGGGACAGCTCGGTGCATAAGCATCTCGCGTTTATGCAAGATCCGGGGAAGGGCCCAGTGAGGTTCAGGTAAGTACAATATGAATATATCCAAATACATGTAGAGTATAGTTCACTGCACTAAATTGTATTTTTCTTTTTTATTGAAGCCCAAAGTGTCAAAATAAAACAAATAAAACAAATGAAGGAATGCAGGAGGGTGTTACACATAATTCAGGCCAAGGTATGTCTATATTATGTATGTTTATATGTAATGATCTGAATTACATATGTAGTGAGGAGAAGAAATTGTATTCAAAAGAGTTGTGCATCTATAATTATATTTTACTGAGCTGACTGCATTTGCTGTGAGCAAATAACTATGTTTAGTGAGCTGAACTGCAATTGTAGTGAGCAGACAACTATATTTAGTGAGCTGAACTGTAATTCTAGTGAGCAGGCAGTTTATTTTAGTGAGCTGAAATATGTACAGTTAAGCACTCCAATCCCTTTTAGTGTACTAGTTCCTATACCTATTGAGTTAATCTCATATTTTAAACATCTAGTAAACTATACACCCACATTATATTTAGTGAGTTGAACTGCATTTGCAGTGAGCAGACAAACTATATTTAGTGAGATAAACTGTAATTCTAGTGAGTAGACAGTTTATTTTTGTGAGCTCAACTATGATTCTAGTGAGCTGTGAGTTTATTTTAGTGAGCTGAAATATATATAGAGAGCTCCAGATTAGATTAAACATTACACATTTATTAAGTTATACATCTTGTTCACTTATACAAATTACCATGTACAGCTGCACAAGAAGCAAGAAAGGAAGCTTAACCAAATCAAGAACACATTCCACAACTTAAAAAGGAGCAGGAAAACCTATCCATGCCAAGGGATAAAACATCTGAAGGGAAAACCAGTTCATCAGGTACTACTATAAAGAAAAGAAGGGTGAAACAAGAAGTTAGGAAGAATAGAAATATTTATAGCGGTCCAATAAGTTCAGAGGATAAACAAATCTATGCTCCCACAGCAGGGGAAAAACAAAAGGTGGTACTAGAAAAACACACTATGCATGCTGTGGAAGAATCATAGGCTGCTCAACAGGGAAAGGGAGAACAAGATCAACAAAAAACAAGAGAACCACCTTAACAAAACACTTTCACACCAAGGGAAAAACAAAAGGTGGTGCTAGAAAAAAGGAAAAAGGAGTCAAAGAAAACTGATGCAGAAGAGAATATTGGCAGCAGAAAAGAACAAAAGGGGGAGAGAATAATTCAGAGCAGAGAATCCGCTAATGTTACCGAAAACACTACCCAAGAAAGCTCAAAAAAAACAATCACCGATATTCATCGATAACTTTCAAAGGAAACACATGACACTATAGAGGACACGACTTATAAAATGCCTCCCCTGGGCATGATGTTAAATCTGACTCTAATGATGAAGTGTTGGTGAAGAGAATAAAGAAAATAAAATAAGCATCAAAATCTAGACCAAAGCAAATGCAATTGAGGTCAAAATAGTATGTTAATTCGCAAGTTGATAAGGAGAGGCAGGTTGTCCAGAAGAGTCCAAAAACTCCTATAAAACCTAGACAGCTTTCAGTTTTACAACATGTACAACAACATAAATCCCCAAAACAGCATGCAAGTGCTGCCATCCGTGTTCAAGACCCCAAGTTTGTGCAATCTGTGCCAAAACCTAGAGAGGTAGACACAAAACCCAAAAAGATCTTTCAGACCAGAATGTCACCATCAGGGCTTATTGCAATGATTGAGAAATTCAGTGAGGCACAAAGACAGGCAATAGGAGATACGGGGTTTAGAGGATTCCTTCATTTATGAGTAAATGAATTGCCAGGGGATTTATGCAATTTGCTTATAGATAGCTTTGACCCATACTCAGTTACCTTGTATATATCACCTGACAAGAAGATTGTAATTACACCAATGGATGTGCATCTCACCTTGGCACTCCCCATTAGTGGAAGGAAGGTTGAGGAGTTTTAAGGCAAAAAGCCAAAGGATGTTACATACAATGAAGTCCTCTCAGCATGGAGAAAGGAGTGGAATCTGTAAGATGGGACCCCTAAGCTTAGCTAAATGCCATAATACATACTGAGACAGACTAATGCAGGGAAAAGTTTCAAGAGAAACTTCATGTTGTGCATGGTCTCTTGCTTTTTCAATGGTTTAGAGAATGCGCATTGCGCACCCTATTTTGCCAAGAATGTTGCTAATGTTGGAGACATAGCAACAATTGATTGGTGTCAGTACACCATTGACAGATTGTGTGAATCTGTTAAAAAGAGGGCTTCAAACTTTGATGGGCCTACTCTCTTCTTGATGGCAAGTTCCTTCTGTTTTATCAGAATATCATGTTTTCAGTGAGCAATATGTCACTTTCAGTGACCTGAACATATATGCTTTGTAAGCAGAATAATATTTTCAGTGAGCAGAACATATATCATAGTGAGCAGACCATTTACTTTAGTGAGCAGAATATATATTTTAGTGAGTAGAATATATATTTTAGTGAGCACAACAATATTTTTTGTGAGTTATAGAGAACTTGTTCATAGGTTATAATTGTCTATTACATTGATCTATAATAACCATTTTAGTGAGCATACATCATATACCCCATATACATATAGCAATTATTGTTACAGAAGATTACTTTATGTTAGTGAGTTACTACATATTTTAGTGAGCAGAACAAAATGTTTAGTGAGCAGAGAACTATTTTTAGTGAGCAGATTGTATATCTTAGTGAGCAGAACATATCTTTTAGTGAGCCAAAGTTCAGTTTTGATGAGCTATAAATGACTTGTTCATAGTTGACAATTGTCTGTTACATTGATCTATATTAACAATTTAGTGAGCCTAATAAGAATTATTCTTAGAGTACATTAGTTTATGTTGGTGAGCTAGTATACATTTTTGGTGAGCAGAAACTATGTTTTAGTAAGCATAGATTCATTTTTGGTGAGCTATATAGAATTGATTACAATGACCATTTCTCTTGCAGATGCTATATCTTGACAGAGTTCTCATCACAAGAAGGATTGTTGAGAGGCAGTTCCCAACAGTCAAAGGCTGGACAATAGAAAAGCTGAGGGAAACAGTGAAAGAAGAGCAAAGGGCTAATCAAGTTCGTGCAAAAGAAGTGAAGAAAGGCATTGGAAAGGGCATAGTGGAGCCTCCAATACAAATAAACATAAAAGAGCATGCTGAATAAGCTAGATAACCTTAGCCACAAAAGGAAGAATAGCCAAAGATATTTTCACAAAATGATATAACATCAATGTTAGAGGTATCATTTAGTTTATTTATAATAATTAAGTAGAATGAAAGAATTTAAACAAACATCTATCTAGCATCTTACAATACTTATATCATGTCCACATGCAAAAAGATATAGAAGAAATGGCTGACATAATGAAGGCTTCAGCGACTGCATTCAAGAGGTATAAAACCTTTATGGACTACTTGTCAAAAAGGTACCAAAACACTGAAGCACTCAAGAAAATAAGAGGTGCAGTAATAAGCATGTTCTGTTCATACTGAGAGGCTCAAATTTCAAAATCCGCACCAATGGCACAAAAAGAAAAAGGGGATACAAGTCCTGAGATACCACCATTCAGTCAAAATGATGAATGGTGGAATATAGTTGCTGTACTCGAGGTGATAACTGAATTAGAGAATGCTTTTGTAAGGCAACAAAAGACCAGCAACTAGAAAGCCAAAAGTGTAAGAAGGAAAAGTCCTGCATCAATGCAAGAGGGAATGACATGCCCAGTTTTAAGTTAATTAACGATAGCCAAAGCCCGGCTCCTCTAACACCAGCACCACCAGCACCACTTCCGACATCACCATCCTCCCCCCTATGAAAACAGATCAGGCACCACTACCCTCCCCCTACAGAGACACATTAGACACCACCATCCTCCCCCTGTAAAAACACATTAGACACCGCCACCATCCCCCTACACAGGCACATTAGATCCACCACCCTTCCCCTCAAAAAAAACACTTCAGACACCACCACCATTCCCCCTCCACTCATACACTACATGCACCACCACCCTGCCTACCATAACACCCATCGCAGACTCTCGAGACACAACCACCACTTGAATCATCTAAAACACCACCACCAGTACCAATTCTAGAAACACAAATAGAGCAATAAGAAAGGTAGAAAATAACTAAGGGAGAGCAACCAAAGCAAAATCTCCTAGTAGAGAAGATGGAAAAAGGAAAACAACATACAAAGCTGGTAAGGATTTTTAGTGAGTAGATTGTTACTTTCAGTGGGCAGAACATACTTTTTAGTAAGTTACAGTCAAGTTGTTGATAAATGACAGTTTTATGTTACAATGAGCTAGAATGACACATCTTGTGAGCACACATCACTTTAAGATGGCTCAAGGAACAAGCAAAGAGGACCTTGTTCGTAGTGAACTTTTTTTTTTTTTTTTGGGTGAGCTAGTGTGCATTGTTAGTGAGCAGAAGTTAAATTTTAGTGAGCAGAAAGTATAACTTGGTGAGCAGAACATATATGTTATGAGCAGAACACATGTGTGAGTGAGCAGAACATATATGTTAATGAGCAGAACATATAGTTTAGAGAGCAGAACATATAGTTTAGTGAATCACAATCTCTATTTAGTAAGTAGAACAAACATTTTAGTGAGCAAAATATCTATTTTAGTGAGCACTCACCCATGTTATGTATTCAGTAAGCTATATTATTATCAACTGTGATATAATCTTTTACAGAACAAGAGCACACCAAGAAGGCAAGACATCAACCGAGGAGAGAGAAAGGGCCAACGACAGGACCCTTCTGCTCTCCTTTTGTGTGGAGAATGACAAAGATTACAGGGAAGTTGTCAGGCCAGGAGAAGATTGTTGCTAATTATATATTCCATCTACCAGAGGACCTTAATTCAAAGTAAGGACAAAACTGCCAGACACAAAACACTTACAAACACTTAAATTATAATGAATATATACTTATAGTTTTTTGCCCTTTTCTTACTAAATCAGTGAAGAATTGTTTAATACTGAAACACATGTTGTAAATCGGTCTCACATGTCAACCATGCCTCCAAGGGAACATATTGATGCACATGTGATCAATGTCTGGACTGTTGTCCTCAACAACTTGGAGAGAAAAAGAAATGAAGGCTCTCCAATAAGATTTTTTGCACCCGTTGATGCAATGGTAAATACATACTTTTTTTTTTCACAAATACAAATGATCAAACAAGTAAATATACTTCTATAAAAATGCAATCAACCTTGGACCTGTTGATAAATACAGCAAAAATGGAAGAGCAAAGGTACATTGATTTTGACACAATTATTAAGAGAGAATTCCAAAGATATGACAAATGGATATCAGCAAAACAATTGCAACTGGTAGGCATTAATCTAATACATTTTCATTGTATATGTAATAACCCAACCCCAACCCATATTTATTTATTTAAATCATATTTATTTGTTTAATTAATCATGTTTATTCATTTAATTAATCATGTTTATTGATTTAATCACTCATGGTTATTTGTTTAACTAAATCATGTTTATTAATTCAGTTACACTCAATTGATATATTTACCGAGTTACTTTATGTCATTAAAATTTTTGCTTTCATTTATTGTATTTAATCATCCCGGTTGAGAGATATTTCATTTGTGTTCCATTTTGCAATTCAAGTTTCATTGATTGTTAATTCAAGTTTCGTTGATTGATTAAATATCGGGTGGATCGATAGTAGGCCTCGTTAATTATGGTATAAGAAATTATTATTATTATTATTTTTATTATTATTGTTATTATTATTATCATTATTATTATTATTATTATTATTATTATGATTATGATTATTATTATTATAACCTCGCAAAAGTTTAATTTTGAGCTACGAAAATTCAATTGTATATGGTTTACTTTCCTTTCCAGGCCCAAATCGTATAAGCCAATCATAGCCCAAGAAGCTTGCATTGTTAACTATGATTTAAATCTAACCTTAAACTTAACCATGGTTAGCTGATAAGCTCCTATATGGGAGGTTAAATATTAGTGAAGTTATATTGATTCATTTATAACCAAGTAAAACCCCCACACATTCATCTTCTCTCCTTTTTCTCTCTCTTTTCAAGCTCCAAGTAAGTGATCTCAACTTGGATTCTTTTCATTTTGATTTTTGTTTTTTTGATTTGGGTTTTGATCATGTTCTTTGGAAGGAAACAAGAGTTATTTTGATGTTTTTAATTGTGGATTGAGCTTAAAGCATGCTAGGGTTTGGGCGTGTGCCATGATCATGTTAGCTTAAGTCAAGTGATAGTTTTGGATAGTTTTGTATATGATTTTGTAATCTTTAGACTTATTGACGATTATGATGGTGTTTTTGGTGATTTGAAATGAGTTGAAGGTGAGTTCAAGTTGGCCATAAACTAGGGTTCTAATGATGTTGCACGTTTAGCTCTCCTTTAATGGCAAGCATGTTATTTATGTATATTTGATTGAGAAATGAATCTTGATGTATATGATTATGAAGTGAAATTGAGCATTGTGGCTTAATATGGTGATTGGAAGGGCCAAAGCTTTCTTACATAATTTTAATGAGTGATTTTAGATAAGGATTTATGTGAAAAGAAAGGAGAAAACAGTGATAGTGTGGCTGTGAACTGACAGAAAACGGTGGACATTTTGCCAATAAACTGGTAATGATCGGCCCTGCTAAAAATTATGATTTTTGGTGGGTAGGTAGATCAGTGAGTTATATTTCAAATACCTTTTGAATTGCCTTAATCCGAGTCCTGTGGAAAAGGTTATGGCTGTTTTACTAGAACTACGTAGGTTCCACCTAAACTAAAACACTTGTATTCTAGTCCCATTTTGGGAACTCTATTGTGGGAATCATATTTTGTGTTGGTAATGAAAGTTTTTCAAGACTTTTTAATCTTTCTATATTGAGGTTTTAGATCTCCATTTGAGGTGAAGGTGAAAGTTATAAATTTTTGAAATAAACTGACCTGCTTTGGTGCAAATTGGACTATTATTGCAATTTCTGTGCAACATATACTTAGAGGAAAATTCTAAAAAATTTACTGTAGATTATCCATATTATTTTCTAATTTTATATATGATTTTATGAATTTTAGTTGACTATTTTGAGTTTGGTGATTTTTGGAAGTATTTTGAGTAATTGGGTAAAGAGCAATAATGAAGATTGAGTTAGATTGATCATGCACTCATTTTGTATATTTTGGGCCAAGTAAGGTCATTTAAGGGGGAAAACAAATGTTATGGGGTTTAATAGGGCATTTAACTCAATTATGGAGAGAAAGGAAGACAAGTATGTATTGTGGGAGTATATTTATGAGTTGTGGACTTTACAAAGAAAAATACCAAGGTTAATGAGTTTAATAGCTTCTATGGTTTTCAATGACTCACCTGGGGTAGAAAACTATGTTTATTGGGCTTATAAATGAAATACGAGAAGTGGGGAGAGTAATGATTCAGGAAACAGTGTTTCTCGGATCAAGTTAGTGTTATATATGCCATTTTGAACTAAGATACATCTCTCTTGGCCTTAAATCCATATTATTAGTTCGTTTCAGAGGTATCAAAAAAAAAATTTAATCTTTCATTATAACCATCATGAAGGCCTGCTGTCAAGAATCAGTTACTCTTATTGTCAATCTTTTTATAACCATCAAGGCCTTTTCCTTTTTAATCTCATCTATCTAATTGTGGTTTATTTTGCTTTCATTTAACTTTAGATTAGATTAATTACTTTCAATTATCCACTTTTAGGGTTATCTTAGCATAACCTATCTTACAAGTTATGTGAGTTACTGAATTTCTATCAAAGTTACAAGTTATGTGAGTATCATTTACTGACTACACATATCTACAATTACATTTGTGAAACAGAGTCGAGGCCTAATTTATTGTTCCTCGTTGTGCATAAGTTTTATCCATTCGGAACATATTTATCAAGTCTGAGTCCATTTTAAAGACTCAAGGTACGTTCATTGCCTGTATCTTTAAGATTCAGCACCATTTTATCAAGTTATAATATCATTTGGTAAGTATACCAATGAATTAGTTTAATTGGAGATTCACCACATAATTAGTGACCCAATCAGTAATCAGTGATACGTCGCGATGCCAGGCTAGGATTCCCGATCGACCTAGCAGGTGTGCACCTATTAATGGATTGTCATATCTATCAAGGGTTTCACTCATAGATAATAATGAGTAATTCAATTTTATGCTACTTACATTTCCATTGCTATTGCGAACTAAATGAATTGCAAAGGCAGGTATCCATCAATAGTGTTTCTACGCTCATTTTATAATACAAGAATGCATGTACTAAGTTTTAGCTCACATTTTCGAATTCTTTCATATTTTTCATACTAGGTGATGAAGTATTACATGTTTCTCCATTTAGCAAGCCCTTTTAGAAGTCGTCAAATGCTCACAGTGGATTCTGCATAGCATGAATGTTGGGATCAACCTCATGGTCAAGTTAGGTCTATATTCAATATACTTATGTAGTGTGGAGTGCTGGTTAGCACATGGTACGATTAAGTCGATCGTACTAAAGTTGAACAATTGTGGGCTTTGGACTTGGAGTGTTTCAGTTTAATAGATATTGTGATTGTGAACATGAGTTGCAAGATTGAATGGTTTCAATGAGCTTCATCCTTATCGGGACGACGGTAGCACCTATCATCATTGAGTCTTCTATTGCGGTTATCTATGAATCAAGTAATTAGTAATTTGGGAGCGTTATAGATTTGGTATCAGAGCTAAGGTTTTAAGGGCCACTATGAGCTATCAAGTGTTTATGAGTTAGCTATTAACGTGTGTATAGGTTATGTTGGACTAGTAAAATGAGCTATTGACTATAAGTTCATATGTATGGGCATATATGGAGGAACCATTTCCATTTAGGTGACTCAATCATTTGGTAATAGCTTGAGTTCGAGCATTAGCAAAGTAGAGTATGGAACTATTTGGGTCACCTGTTAGTGAGGCATGCTCTCATTTACCTGGGAGTTGTATTGTATGTTTCATTTCTCTCATTTGTTTAAATTTTTGCAATTATGCCCTTCGGGTGTGTGACCTACTGAGTTATGAACTCCGATGTGGCCGTTAACCTATTGAAGTGTTTATCTTCATTTTAGGTATCTATAGTAAGGCTTTAAACCGGGTTTTAGTCAGTTTTTAGCCGGAACTCTGTCTGTTTTGCCCTATGATTTGAGAGTTTTATTAAGGTGTGTTAATATATTTGATCTTCAGTATAGTGATGGTTGAAATTCGATGTGGGGATTCCATTTGCAACTTCTTAAGGGATTAATACAGTGTGAAGTTAGATGTAAACCTCTAAATGAGGAAATGCCTTGTGGGGCAATATCTTTGAAGTGAGCTAGTATGAGATGAACATTACAATGAATGTTTATGTATGATGATAACAATTAGTAGCTTATAGTGTGCTACTTGGCATTATATGGGTGGTACAACTAAGATTAGGCAGCCATGCATAGGAATTATCTAGTCTTGAAACTAAGACCTTACATCAGCAATGCTCCCATTACTTCCTGTCATTGACTTATTTCTGCCCTAGTTATATTGAATTGTTTAGAGGCGTCATTTCCTTGCCACTAACACTGTCTTGATTTGTAATAGAGTGTTTATGAAAAATCTTATATGTGGTCTGTGAGAAGTCCTTTAAACACATCTTAGCAACCTTTCTTATGGGCAATTCAAACCCTAACAATCATAATCGTTTAATTCTCTATTTCCACAACGGAGCCTATAATGACCCCCGGTATGTGTTACTATGTGATTTGCAGCTCTTCCTTAGTATATTTGACCCATTCTACTTATAGTTCAGTCATCACTATGTTTATATTTTTACTGTCACCTACTTTAACTTCTTGCTTCTATTTGGGCACTATTTATTTATTACTTGTAAAGCCTTTGGTTGCTTCAAACCCAGTCATTGAGCGCCCTTTCAGTAATTAAATGGATCCATATTGTTCGTGTTTCTATAGCACCGTAACGTCATGTTGGCATACTACTCTATGGCTGTGACTCTCGTCACTCAAGTTATTTTGGCAATCCTTTCTTTGCTAGTACAACCTATCTTATTAATGATAAACAACGATTTGTGCTATTGTGGATGCTATTATGTTCAGTCATAAGACTGACTCCTTCATCTTGACGTATTGGCCTTTCAAACACCAGATGAATAAAATTTTCCTTCTGGTGGTGTTGACCCTCATCTTCATCAATGTACTCACATACGGATATCGTATGACTTTTCAAATGCCTCTTTGGTAATCTATTAGATTTCTTCACCTTTAGTACTTAATAGTCCCTTTCAACTTTATAACATCGTTCATTTACTTTACTATCATGATCATCATGAATAAACTACATGCTTTGTATATGCAAGTCATTTATATGCCATACCTCTTTCATTATGAATCTTTGTCTTTTCATTCCTGCAGCTTACATGCTGATCCTTTATAACCAATAAAGAAATATCTTTGCAAGAGTTCATGGTGTGGTTATATCTCTTTACACTTTACATCGTCCCCTTGTCTTTTAAATTTACTGAGACCCGTAGACAGTTGAATGTGTTATCTTTTATAAATATGCCTCTATTAGTATTGCTTGAACCATATTTATTGGACATTCAATCCAGTTTGATTGGCATACGTTGTTATCATTATGGGGTTGAACTGATTGTGTACTTATAGAAGATGACTTGTAAAGATCTTAAGGCTAGTTTGAGAAATGAGGAAAGACTAGACGTGTGTTTTTATGGACCGAGGGAAGAAAAACCCTATTTTCGACCTAATTACACTGTGCAAGCAAGTGAGTTATCGTGTCGGTAATGCATTGAATATTAATGATATGCCAACCACACTCGGTATATACATATCCATAATTACAGTTTGTGAATTTAGAGATGTTTCATCTGGGAACTTTCAGGACTGTTTTCCCCTAAGAAACACTTATTTTCAGATCAACCTAGTTCTAGGTACTCAATCCATTTTTAGAGCCCCTATCATATGACCCCTAGCAGAGTTCAAGGAACTAAAGATTTAGTAAGATGAGTTGTTACAGAAGGGAGTTATTTAACTAAGTATGTCACCATAGGAAACCCTAGTTTTATATGTGTGAAGAAGGACTGCAGAGCCATACGGTTGTGTATTGCGTATAGAGAGTTGAACAAGATCACTATCAAAAACAAGTGCCCTATACCTTGAGTAAATGATTTATGGGATTAACTTCCAACAACAGAAGTCTTTTCCAAAAATGATTTAAGCTCTGGATATCACACCTAAACTATGCAACCACAGTTTATCTTTTGCAAGAATGCCCTTTTATAGTAATTTTTGAAATTGTTCGCTTGTCTCATCTTTAAAACTTGATACTATCCAATATTGTTTAATCTTCCTTGTATTTCAACCCGATATTTCCTATTAGCATGATCTTCCACGTCTTTGCAAACCCATTGTCAAATGTGCAACACATTTTTTTCGACCTTATATGGTTGTCAATATTTCAGTGCTCTCGACCTTCACCATCTTTATTTCATGATCATCAGTTATAGTTCATTCTGTTGAGAGCCGATTCACACATCTACCTTACATTTCATTTATTCGTAATGATAAGCTTGTATAACATGTTTTGAATTCATGACGTAATTCAACTCTCATCGGTGTGGGTGATTGCGATTGTCATAATCCCCTTACTCTCTTTGTTTTGAACTTCAACTCCCACACTTATATCTTAAATTCTGATAAATAAACTTCCGCATTCTCTATTTAATCTTATTGTTGTACTCGAATTGGCTTCATATGAGCAAAGGCATGCTCCTATTATAACTTTCTCAATCTCTTTATCTATCCATTTATTTATCTATCCATTACACTTTGCTTGTCCAATCCATTTGTCTATCTATTGCACTTTGCTTGTCCAATCTATCTATCTATTTATTGCACATTGCTTGTCTCATCTATCTATTGCACTTATCTTGTTGCTTGTGGCTATAAAGTCACCTCGTTAAAGCTCAATCACCTGTCATCTTGTTTCCAATTCATCAGTTAAACCTAAGTATAATCGGGTCCTCTTTCTCCTTGGTTGATTATTTATTGGACCCTTTATGATGCATATTTATAAATCACAATTCTTGTGGCATTATATTTCAGAATTTATGATACACCTATGGTTATCTTTATTCTAACCACCCCATGTTAATCCCTCCTTTATAAATCTTTTCTGGTCTCATTATTTATTTCTTTTGTTCCTAATGATTCACTTGACTACAAATTCCATCATTTTCATCTCTGACCATGTTTATTTTAGCATCTAATTCGAACTTAGAGCAGATCTTAGACTACTTTGATGAGGGAAGATCATGCAGTGCATTAAGAACATCAGATGAGGACATTTTGATAAGGGTATAATCTCAAACAATGTTTAGTGGTAATAGAGTAAAGTAGAAGAAGTATCGAGAAAAATAAGATAGTTCAAGTACATGCTAAGATGACACTAGGACTACACAAGAGTCATATGGTCATTTTGACCAAAGAAAGAGACAATCAAAGTTCAGATGAGATATAAAGTATTCCAAAGGGCTTCTCTAGTCAAGGGTGTCAAGAGATTGGATATCAGAGATAATTGAGTCCTCATTACAGTGGGCTTTATGAGTCAGTATCAGAGTACTTATTAGGAAATGCAATGGTTTCCATACTTATTAGTGGTCAAGACAAAGAACCGGTAGAGTAGAGTACCTCCTTTGTAGTAACAAGTTTTTCTTTTGACGAGAATATCAATTTTGAACCAAAGTAATCGAACAAGTGAGGTCACTGAGGATCTAGATACTCGACCTCAGGATCAAGCAGCTATGCACTTTGGGCTAATCATACCTTTTTGGAGGGAAGCAGTGCAAACCAACTATCCATATTTGAGGTGGCATTGCATACATGATCAAAATCATATGTTTCAAGGATGAAACTCTTTAAGGGGGAAAGGGTGTAATAATCCAAACCTAACCCATACTTATTTATTTAAATCATATTTATTTATTTAATTAATCATATTTATTCATTTAATTAATTATGTTTATTGATTTAATCACTCATGGTTATTTGTTTAACCAAATCATGTTTATTAATTCATTTATACTCAATTGATATATTTACCGAATTACCTTACGTCATTTAAATTTTTTGTTTTCATTTATCGTATTTAATCATCCCGATTGGGGGATATTTCATTTGGGTCTCATTTTTCAATACAAGTTTCATTGATTGTTAATTCAAATTTCGTTGATTGATTAAATATCGGGTGAATCGATAGTAGGCCTCAATAATTATGATTTAAGAAATTATTATTATTATTATTATTATTATTATTATTATTATTATTATTATTATTATTATGATGACCTCGCAAAAATTTAATTTCGAGCTACGTAAATTCAATCACATACGATTTACTTCCCTTCCCGGGCCCAAACCGTATAAGCCAATCATAGCCCAAGATGCTTGCATTGCTAACCATGATTTAAATCTAACCTTAAAATTAACAATGGTTAGCCAAAACGCTCCTTTATGAGAGATTAAATATTAGCCAAGTTATGTTGATTCATTTCTACCCAAGTAAAACACACGCGCACTCATCTTCTCTCCTCTTTCCCTCTCTTTTTAAGCTCCAAGTAAGTGATCTCAACTTGAATTCTTTTGATTTTGATTTTGTTTTTTTGATTTGGGTTTTGATCATGTTCTTTGGAAGGAAACAAGAGTTATTTTCATGTTTTCAATTTTGGATTGAGCTTGAAGCATGCTAGGGCTTGGGGGTTTGTCATGATCATGTTAGCTTAAGTCAAGCGATGGATTTGGATTGTTTTGTGTATGATTTTGTAATATTTAGTCTTATTGATGATTAT
Organism: Carnegiea gigantea; assembly: GCA_029747015.1. Taxonomy (NCBI): domain Eukaryota; kingdom Viridiplantae; phylum Streptophyta; class Magnoliopsida; order Caryophyllales; family Cactaceae; genus Carnegiea; species Carnegiea gigantea. Next base: position 181,978 of record JAKOGI010001400.1, read on the forward strand.
GATGGTGTTTTTGGTAATTTAGAATGAGTTGAAGGTGAGTTCAAGTTGGACATAAACTAGGGTTCTAATGATATTGCACGGTTTAGCTCTCTTTTAATGGCAAGTATGTTATTTGTGTATATTTGATTGAGAAATAAATATTTGATGTATATAATTATGAAGTGAAATTGAGCATTATGGCTTAATATGGTGATGGGAAGGACCAAAGCTTTGTTACATGATTTTAAGGAGTGATTTTAGATGAGGATTTATGTGAAAAGAAAGGAGAAAACAGTGATAGTGTAGCTGTGAACTGATAGAAAACAGGGGACACATTGCCAATAAACTGGTAATGATCGGTCCAGCTAAAAATTATGATTTTTGATAGGTAGATAGATCAGTGAGTTATATTTATACCTTTTGAATTGCCTTAATCTGAGTTCTATGGAAAAAGTTATGGCTGTTTTGCTAGAACTGTGTAGGTTTGACCAAAATTGAAACACTTGTGTTCTAGCCCCATTTTGGGAACCCTATTGTGGAAATCATATTTTGTACTGTAAATGAAATTTTTTCAGGACTTTTTAGTCTTTCCATGTTGAGGTTCTAGGTCTCCATTTGAGGTGAAGGGCGAAAGTTATGAATTTTTGAAGTAAATTGACCTACTTTGGTGCAAATTAGGTAGTTATTGCAATTTCTATGCAGCATATGCTTGGAGGAAAATTCTAAAAATTTTACTATAGATTGTCCATATTATTTTCTAACTTCATATATGATTTCATGAATATTGGTTGAGTATTTTGAGTTTGGTAATTTTTGGAAGTATTTTGAGTAATTATGTAAAGAGCAATAATAAAGATTGAGTGAGATTGATCATGCACTCATTTTGTGTATTTTGAGCGAAGTAAGGTCATTTAAGGGGCGAAACAAATGTTATGGGGTTTAATAGGGCATTTAACTCAATTATCGAGAGAAAGGAAGACAAGTATGCATTGTGGGAGTATATTTATGAGTTATGGACTTTACAAAGGAAAATACCAAGGTTAATGATCTTAATAGCTTCTATGGTTTTCAATGACTCATTTGGGATGGAAAACTACATTTATTGGGCTTATGAATGAAATATGAGAAGTGGGAAGAGTAATGATTTAGGAAACAGTGCTTATCAGGTCAAGCTAGTGTTACATATACCATTTTGAACCAAGATACATCTCTCTTAGCCTAAAATCCATATTATCAGTTCGTTTTAGAGGTATCAAGGAAAAAAAAAAAATATTTCATTATAACCATCATAAAGGCCTATTGCTAAGAATCATTTACTCTTATTGTCAATCCATTTATAACTATCAAGGCCTTTTTCTTTTTAATCTCATCTATCTTATTGTGGTTTATTTTATTTTCATTTAACTTTAGAGTAGATTAATTACTTTCAATTATCCAGTTTTGGGGTTATCTTAGCATAACCTATCTTACAAGTCATGCGAGTTACTTACTGAATTTCTATCAAAGTTATAAGTTATATGAGTATCATTTACTGACTACACATATCTACAATTACATTTGTGAAATAGAGTCGAGGCCTAATTTATCGTCCCCCGTTATGCATAAGTTTTATCAATTTGGAACATATTTAACAAATTCGAATCCATTTTAAAAACTCAAGGTACGTTCATTGCCTGTATCTTTAAGAATCAGCACCATTTTATCAAGTTATAATATCATTTAGCAAGTATACCAATGAATCAGTTTAATCAGAGATTTACCACTTAATTAGTGACCCTGTTAGTGGCAGGGCAACGACCCTTCAATCAGTGATACATCGTGACTTCAGGCCAGGGTTCCCAATTGACCTGGTAGGTGTGCATCTATTAATGGATCGTCATATCTATCAAGGGGTTCACTTACAGATAATAATGAGCAATTCAGTTTTATGTTACTTACTTTTCATTGCCATTAGGAACTAAATGAATTACAAAGGCGGGTATCCATCAACAGTGTTTCTATGCTCATTTTACAATATAGGAATGCATGTACTGAGTTTTAGCTCACATTTTCAAATTTTTTTCATGTTTTCCATTTTAGGTGATAAAGTATCACATGTTTCTCCATTTAGCAAACCCTTTTGGAAGTCATCAGATTCTCACAGCAGATTCAGCATAACATGAATGTTGGGATCAACCTCAAGGTCAAGTTAGGTCTATCTTCAATATACTTGTGTAATATGGAGTGCTAGTTAGCACATGGTATGATTAAGTCGATTGTACTAAAGTTGAACTATTATGGACTTTGGACTTAGAGTGTTTCAGTTTAATAGATACTATGATTGTGAACATGAGTTGCAAGATTGAATGGTTTCAGTGAGCCTTGTCCTTATTAGGACGGTGATAGTGCCTTCCATCATTAAGTCTTCTGTTGTGGTTATCTATGAATCAAGTAATTAGAAATTTGGAGGTGTTACAGTATATTACACTGCCATATTATCTAATATTATTAATCTTCCAATTTGAAGGTGTTTTCCTTGTATGTCACAAGAAGCACTTCTTCATCTTCTGCTTTGATTTGAAGAAGGAAAGGCTTGACATTATAGGCAACATGCACATAACTGCTCTATACAAAACAACATATGGAGAAACACATCTATTAGTGGTATATTCAAATGTTTATTGATTCATTTAATTTACAATAAATCAACATAAATATCTGGTGAGCTGACAAATTTGGTGAGCTAACACATATCTTTGGTGAGCTGACACACATATTTGGTGAGCTAAGACATATTTGTAGTGTGCTGAGAATCAATGATTGACAAAATGTTGCTTAGTGAGCTAACATAGACATTTAGTCAGTTATTAAACAGTTCCAGTGAGCTGAACAAAATTGTTTGTTGTACACAGGCAAGAGCTTTTGGGAGATTTCTTCAGGATAGTGTTGGCCACCCCAAACATGAAATTGTGAAGAAGATGAAACCAGTGCGAATGAGGATGCCGTAGAGAATAATAGATAATGTCACAGACTGTGGAATATTCTGCATGAGGCACGTGGAGCCTTACTTTGGCCAAGCAGATAAATAGGATTGTGGTTTCAAGAAACATGAAGTAAGTCTGCTAAAAATATTTTCTCTGAAAAAGTTTCTGGAAATAAGTACAACAGCTATTAATGGTTTGTTTCCTTTTTTCTTGTTTTGTTTGCAGGATAAAATTCTACTTGATGTGATGTGAGCACGGTACTACTATGAGACCGTCCACAATGAAGAAAATATATACAGGAGTGAGTTCCATGATAAAAACCAACCAGAAATGAGTGCAAAATTAGGCCAGCCTCAAGTGCCAACAGCATGAGTAATGAACCTTGCTTTAAGTTAGACTAACTGTAGGAACTTATGTGCCTAATACTCTCAAATGAAAACTATTACTATGCTTACCCTTAATCATGGTGAAGTGCCAGTATACAGTGTTTACTATTAAATATTTTATATCTTTTACTATGATTAATTCCAGAGAGCTAGTAGACCAAACTAGTGAGCTAGCAAACAAAACCAGTGAGCTATGTCTTTTACTATACTTAGTTCCATAAATGAATGCAAAATCAAACTAGTATGATAATTTTTTACAATGCTAAGTCAAATATTAAAGTGTACAAAATGTAATTGCCATACAATGCTATGCTTTTATAATGTTAAATCATCACACAGATGGAAATAGTTTGTAAAATATAGTGAGCTAACAGATGAAACTAATGAGCTATGAATCTTTAGCAATGAGCAACCTGTTATAAGTATCAAAAGTATTCACCCTATTGTAAACTTTAAAATTATTCAACATGATTTACTTAATTTTCGAATAAAAAATAATTCTCATCACATCACATAACAAAAAAACAAACACATCATAATGAATAAAAATATAAGTTTAGAATTTATTAATCAAAATACAAATTTACATTTGAATTTTCATTAAAAAAAAACTATTGAATGGGCTAGATGCAAAAAACTTCATTAATGCTACAAGCCAATACCCTGTCCGCAAACTTGCACAAACCCAAATTACTTATAATCAGCAAAATATAATTGTTACAGAGCATGATACAAAACCATAAACACATAAAAAAAATCAAAAATGTATAATCATACCAAAATTTCATGCTTGATTCTGAGCTAACCTGTTTCACAAAATAAATTAGCGTATACATATCTTTAGTGAGCCAAAGTATAAACGTAGTGAGCAGATACACTATATTAGTAAACGTATTACCCTTGAATGCTAGGAGCTTCAGAAGCAGGATTCAGCTGATTGTTATGAATCCTATCCCCATTTGGTTGCCTCAACCTTTCATCAAAAATCAAGCTAAAAACCCTATACAATTCATTAAAATCTACTGCTGGATTAGATGCACCTACTGGATTAGATGCACCTGCAGCAACAACCTAAACCATCGCGGGAAACACATATATTTAGTGAGCACATACATATATTTAGTGAGCCAACGTATAAATCTAGTGAGTGGAACCTGTAAGACTAACAGTGTGAGAACTGAAAAATGTAGTGAGCCAATACATATTTTTAGTGAGCAGACAAACTATATTAGTGAGCACATTAAAACTTTTAGTGTGCCAAAACACAAAATATTTTTACTAGTCTTAGCAGTGAACTCAGTAAACTCCAAAAAGATATTACGATAAGACATATAACTTATTCATTGAGATTGTCAATAGAATTTAACCTGAGGTTGAGATACATCTCCTCCATTCCTTGAAGAAAACCTTGTCTTCTTTGATCTTACAATGTTTCATATTTTCTGCGATGTACTCTTCCTGCTTACATTCCTTTCACCTTTCTTTCTCAAGCCTTTAGGATTACCAATGATTTTATTACTAGCACTAGACTGTTGATCAATTTATGTGTTAGAAACATAAAATGAACCCACAACAACACCAACATCAACCTTTAACTTAGCAAAAGCTTCTTCACATAGCTTTCTTGCTTCGGTATTTGATTCACTTGCAAGAAGCAACGCCTCAAACTGCCTATGCATCTGAACCCTACATATGGAACTAGGAACACCAACTACATTACTACTTTGAGCTTCTTCTACAACCAGGGGGGTCTAGCTAGCTTTGTCCATCGTTTAAAAATATATTAACCAAGGACTTTAGGCACACAATGAACGTTGAAAATACGCAAATAGTGGCAGCAAAGAATACCACTCTCACTATACTTTTTGCAATCACAAATAATATTTTGGTGCGGAAGATTAAACCTAACCACAAACCCAATATGCAACATATGTATGCTCTGTACCGCAGGGGGTTTCACTTGAGCTAAGAAGATCTTGACAACACCCTTCCCCTTTAATGTATTCATTCTCAAACACTTTGTACAAGTTATTCATATAGATCTTCGCAGCATGCATCAAAATGCTAACATATGGCAAGTACATCTTAGGGAATCCATCCTTATTTTTAACATTCTCATCCTTCTCCTTAATCATCCAGTCAGTAACAACGTCGCAGAATATATTGTAAAGATCAATGGTAAGTTATAATTCATGCATGTTTTTAATAATTAATTTGATTATATTATACATATTATTTTATCTAATTTACTTTATTTTATATATTTTTTTAGGTTAAACATTAATAAAGAAAGAGGAGAAGAGAAAACATCGAAGTTCGGGTTTTATTTGCTAAAGGATTTTATAACCGAATTGATCAAGTTGGTCCAAAGAAATAATGATTTATGAAAAATATATTTTCACAAGGATTTATTTGGGCTTGGATTATAAGATTACTACTCCTAATTGAAAGAGAAATTAGAAGACTTGGAAGAGAAGAAGTCCAAAGCAGAAAACTCTAGTAAAATAATACTATAAAAAACCTACTTCTTCTCCTCTAAATCATCTCACGCCACCTTCCCTTAAAATCTTCTCACCTCACCTCCTCTTACATGGCAGACTCCTCACATAATATCATCACCCTCACCAAATATATCATCCTCCCATGGCACCATCACGCGTCATCATGGCAGCTCCTTCGTATATCATCATCGTCCCATCATCAGCGTCGATCATCATCACCAAACCCCTTCTTGCCCACCTTCATCAATCCACCCACAAATCATGCCTAACCTCAAGAATCTGCATACCCATCTTCATATCCAACCCGCCTCCATTAAATATAGCAGCATCATCACCAGCATCTTGCATCATCTTGTTAGAGTAATATTGTTTTTTTTTTTAAAAATTTTATAAGTTTAGTTGTTATTATCAAATATAAATTATTTGGGTAATTCATGTACTTTAATTTATAATATGCGTGAGTAATTTCCTTATACGTAGTATAATCTATTTGAAACCATGCTAAATTAATTATTTTAAAACAAGTTTTTTGCTTTATTGCCTAGTTAATTTTTATTCCATGATGCTATAACGATTAGTAATTATCGTTTATGATATTCGTGTTAGATTAATTAGAATGCATGCCAGTTAGTTTAATACGAATTCATATGATAGTTTAAAAGGCTTTAGTATGTAAAAGTTATAGTCTTTTATGCACTAGTATCACCCTAATTGATCATGGATGACTCAAACCCATCTGTTTTAATTAAATAATTATTTTAGATCTTTGTTAAATTAATTTGCTGGTAAATTAATTACAAGATATTAGATGATGTTTTTCTAATACTTAATACTCTAGTTTGATTAAAGTTTTGCCCTAGTGTTAGGATTATCAAAGCTAGCAGGGTTTATATTAGGGCTTGACCTAATTAAACTATAATATAAGGAAAAACGGAAACGATCCGCTAGTGGGTATCTTCTACAGTCTAATGCATAGATAAATCGATTTATGTGTTGATGATAAATATTAATTTGCATGGTGGATATAGATTATGCTAAGTATTTTCCATAACTTTGGTATCTTGATAATTATTTGTTGCGTTTTAGTTAATTTCTTTACTTTGTCAATTTTAATTCTTAAATTTATAAGTTTTAATATAAATTTCGTTTACCCCTCTAAAAGAGTAGCCTTTTAGGAGTATCTTAGCAATTTTAGATTAGTTATGTTTTAGTTTTTAGTGTGATTAAAATTTTTAGATTTATTTTCTATTCTACTTTGCCATTTATTTACGGGTTTGATAGAAATTAGGCCAAAAATAGTCCCTTTTGTGTTTTCTTCATGTTCTATTCTATTTTAGGGTTTACATAGTATTATCCTAATCTGTCTCTATCTAATTGCAGAATTTTTGAAAATTATTTGATAATTTTTCAGAATTATTTCGTGAATTGGATATGCGCAGTTTTTGATTTTAATAAATCTAAAAATTACATTTTTAATTTTTATTTTACATTTTTTTGGGTTTTATTAAGTCTAGAAAATTATATTTTAAAATCTGGGTAATTTTGTTATTTATTTTCGTATTTATATTAGTGCAGTTTATTATTTCTCTAATTTCATATTTTATTTTCTGTTTTAATTTTCTATGGTTAATTTTATGTTTTATTTTTTTCTGAATTTAATTACTTATGCTTTTTGGGATATAAAGTTACAAACTTGTAGAATATTAATGTAGATTACTTCCTGTGATTTTTAATATTAATTTTTTGCTTGTTACTTTCTGTTTTAATTTTTAGTTTAACATTGTGTGATTATTTCTGTTTTTATTTTTCCATAATATTTAGGATATCTATTTACTATTTTTATTTCTAGAATTAGATTCGGAATATTTAGGGGCAATATTAAGTAATTTTTCAAGATTTTTACTTGTTTAATTTAATTTAGTTTTGTAATATAAAGAGAAAGTAAAATAAATTAGAGTAGTGAATTTAATTAGATTTAAACTAACTTACTGTCATAATCTTTCTTAGTGGGATCGATCCCTGCTTTTTTATGCTATAGATCTTATTTATAAATCAAAGTAGTAGTCTAATTTGTAACTTTATGACAATCTTTATAAATTTTGGCGTCGTTGTCAGAGAAAGAAAATAAAATCGTTAGCTTGCTTCTATTTAATTTTACCACTTTTATCGTTTTGTTTTAGCTCTAGTATTTTATTTTTGTGGGTTGTTTTAGTTTATGGGATTCAGGAGTGGTCACATGATCGAAGAGAAAAAGAAGCATACGTTTGAGGTGTTTGAAAGTAAAGTAAGTAATTCTGAATCTGTAAGCTTCGAATCGGTAAGTTGTAAAGTTTTTAAAGTTGAGATGGCTACTTTATGTAAACTTGCTGTACGTAATTTGGAAACTCAACCTTTGTCTATTACTTATCTTGTATTAGACCGACCACTAAAATTGAACTCTGGATTTTTAAACTTACTACCTAAGTTTCATGGATTGTTTGATGAGGATCCATATCGCAATATTAATGAGTTCATTATTACATATTCAACCATGCAACCTGAGGGTATCACCCAGGATCAAATTAGGTTGAGAGTCTTTCCTTTCTCACTTCAGCGTAAGGCCAAAGACTAGTTATATTACTTACCCCCTACAACATTCACTACATGGACCCAAGTTCATAAAGCATTTTTAGAGAAATTTTTTCCCGCATCTAGAATTGGATCCATTAGAAAAGAAATGTGTGGAATTAAACAAATGAATGGGGAAACTTTCCATGAGTATTGGGAACATTTTAATAAATTATGTGCTAATTGTCCCCAACATCGAATTTCTGAACAATTGTTGATTTAATATTTCTATAAAGGTTTATTACCTATAGATAGAAGTATAGTGGATGCTGCTACTGGGGGGGCTTTGGTTAATAAGACTCCGCTCAGGCTAGGGAATTGTTTAGTATTATGGCGTAAAACACTCAACAATTTGGAACTAGAGAACCTTAGTTTAGAAACTTCAATGAGCTCAGTTTAGGTCCATTTGTAGAGACCCAATTGTCTCAGATCACTGCTATGCTAAACAAACTTGTTACTGGAGGAGTCAGAAAGCAGTGGCGTGTGGTATTTGTTGTTTAGAGGGAACACCTCAAAGGGGTGATGATGTGAATGCTATGTTTTCTAACTAAGGCCAAAGCAAGTATGACCCATACGCCAACATTTATAATGAAGGATGGAGAGATCACCCTAACCTTAGGTATGGACCTAGGAACAACCCCCCCGATTTTGATTAACCATCACGTCAACCATCTGCTCAGGATAGGACAAATTTTCTTTTAGAGCAAGTCATAAAAAAGATGGATGACCAAAAAAAGGAGGTTAACACTAGGTTTCAGAACATAGAGATGACTCTTAAATAGGTCCAGGAGAGGCAGACTGCTACTGATACTATAGTTAGCAACCTCCAAGCCTAAATACAACATAGGTTGCCATCTCAACCATTCTAAAACCTGAAGGAAAATGTGAGTGCCATGACGCTTAGGAGTGGGAAAGAGTTAAAGGAACATAGGAAGAATAAAGAGGTAGAGCATGAAATAGAGGTTAGCAAACCTAAACCTAACCAAGATCAAGATACCACCTCTAATATTAAGGAAGTAGGTAAGGATAAGAGGAAATCTTACAAGCCATTATCACCTTTTTCTAGTAGACTGAGAGGGAAAACCCCTACGACAGATGAGGCAAACCAAGAAATCTTAGAAACATTTAGGAAGGTAGAGATCAATATTCCTCTCCTATATGCCATAAAGTAGGTGCCTCATTATGCCAAGTTCCTTAAAGAGCTTTGTACTGCAAAACGTGAACTGAAAGGGAACGAAAAGGTAAGTGTGGGGGAGTACGTGTCTGCTATTCTCCGAAAGAAGCTTCCCCCTAAATGTAAGGACCCAGGTGTATTCTCTATTGCTTGTAAAATTGAAAACCTCTCGTTTGATAGAGCTATGCTTGATTTAGGAGCTTCCATCAATGTGATGCCTAGGTCCGTTTATGATAAACTATATTTAGGAGAGTTAAAGAAAACTGATTTAATTATTCAGTTAGCTGATAGGAGTAGTGCATACCTAGATGGAGTTTTAGACGATGTCTTGGTCTAAGTCAATGAGCTTGTTTTTCCTACTGACTTTTATGTATTGGACATGGGTGATGCATGTCATGATGCTCCCATATTGCTTGATAGACCATTTCTTAAAATATCAAGGACAAAAATAGATGTGCATACAGGAACACTGACTATGGAATGTAATGGTGAAATCATTAAGTTCAATGTTTTTGATGCTATAAGATTTTCTGCTGATGTGAATTATCTGTGTGCACTTGATGTGATTGATGAATTGTCCCAAGATGTTTATGAACTGTCTCATGATGATGAATTGTTAATTGTACTTACTCAAGGTTTGGATCATTTTATGTTTCATAATGTGCCTTACCATATTAATAATGAGTTAGTGGGCAGCATAGAGTCTTTTTTACGATTGCATGTAGTTGACAAACCCAGGAAGCTAGAATTGTCTGAAAGTTATGTGAAGATGCTACCCTCTCGTATAACCATTACCTGAAAATCCTAAGTATGCTTATTTAGGGGATGATGAGACCTTACCTATTATAATCTCTAATGCACTTACATTTGAATAAGAGGATAAACTTATTAGGGTGCTCAGAGAACATAATGAAGTGTCAGGGTGGACTTTAGCAGACCTTAAAGGACTTAACCCCACACTATGTTCACATAAAATCACATTAGAATCAGATGCTAAGCCTAAGAGAGACCCTTAGCACAGACTAAATCCACTTATGATGGAGGTAGTTCAAAAAGAAATTCTTAAGTGGTTAGATGCTAGAGTAATATACCCCATCGTTGATTCTGAGTGGGTTAGTCCTATCCATATGGTTCCTAAAAAGGGGGGGAACAATAGTAGTGCAGAATAAGGAAGGTGAGTTAATACCTACTAGAGTCCAGAGTAGTTGGAGAGTGTGCATTGACTATAGGAAGCTTAAAAAGGCCACAAAGAAGGACATTTGCCATTGCCCTTTATGGACCAGATGTTAGAAAGATTAGCTGGGAGGTCACATTATTACTTTCTTGATGGATATTTAGGCTATATTAAGGTCCCTTTAGCTTCTGCGGATCAGGAAAATACCACTTTTACTTGTCCTTTTAGCACCTATGCTTTTAGAAGGACGCCGTTTAGTCTATGTAATGCTCCTGCCACATTTCAAATATATATGACGAGTATTTTTTCTGATTTTATCACCAAAATTGTGGAAGTTTTCATGGATGGTTTTACTATACATGGTGATTCATTTGATGAATGCATGCATTATCTTACGTTAGTACATAAGCGTTGTACTGAGACTAATTCGGTGCTTAACTTCGAAAAGTTCCATTTCATGGTGGAACATGGAAGTAGAAATCATTCAATCTTTGCAATATCCATAGTGTGCCAAGGAGGTGAGGTCATTTCTAGGTCATGTTAGCTTTCATAGGAGATTTATCAAGGATTTTTCTAAGATTACCTCTCCTTTATGTGCTTTACTTATAAAAGATGCTTTATTTGATTTTAATGTGGATTGTAGGAGAGCTTTTGACCAATTGAAGTTGAAATTGACCACAACTCCTATAGTACAATCCCTTAACTGGGCCCAACCTTTTGAACTAATGTGTGATGCTAGTGATAAGGCAGTAGGGGTAGTCTTAGGTCAAAGAGTAGGAAAGGTATCTCATGTGATTTATTATACTTCCAGAACTCTTGACCCAGCACAGTGTAACTACACTACTATAGCAAAGGAAATATATGCTATTGTTTTGGCTCTAGAAAAGTTTCGTCCTTATCTATTAGGTGTTAAAGTTACTGTGTATACCGATCATTCTACTATTAAACATCTGTTAAGTAAGAATGACTCAAAATCTAGATTGATTAGATGGGTCCTACTACTGTAACAATTCCAATTGAAGATTAAAGATAAACCAGGAGCTGAAAATTTAGTAGCTGACCATCGAAGTAGGATAGATAATGGGGAAAGTGGGAATCCATTGAGTGATTATTTCCCTGATGAAACTTTGTATGCTATCATTGATAGGCTGCCTTAGTATGCTGATATGGTTAATTGAATAGTAACCAAAATCTTTGCTATAGACTTATCTTGAGCGCAAAAGGAGAAGATAAGAGCTCAATCTAAATATTATATTTGGGATGAACCATATTTATGAAAATTTTGTGGAGAATAGATTCTAAGGTGTTGTGTAGATGACAGTGAATTTCATTTAATTTTAAACTTTCTGCGACTATTCTGAAGGTGGGAGACATTTTGGACCCAAAAGAACGACATATAAAGTTCTTGAATGTGGATTTTATTGGCCTACAATTTTTAAGAATGCCTATGAATTTTACAAAAGATGTGAAGCATGCTAGAAGACAGGCAATTCATCTGGAAGGAATCAAAAGCCTCTGCATAATGTGCATGTTTGTGAGATTTTTGATGCATGGGGTGTTGATTTGATGGGACCTTTTCCCCCTTCTTTTGGTTTTATTTACATTCTTATGCTTCTTGATTATGTATCTAAGTGGATTGAAGCTGTGGCTACTAGAGCTGATGATGCTAAAACTGTGATGAAACATGTTAAATCTCTCATTCTGCATAGATATGGAGTTCCTAAAGCAATCATTAGTGATAGGGAAACACATTTTTGTAATAGAGCCTTAGGTACCTTGCTAGCCAAATATCATGTAAGTCATAAGGTGTCCACTGGATATCATCCCCAAAGAAATGGTCAAGCTGAAAATCCCATATAAAAAGATTAAGGGCATATTAGAAAAGGTTGTTAGACCAAATAACAACGATTGGAGTCTTAGGTTAGATGAAGCTCTTTGGGCCTATAGGATTGCATGTAAGACACCTATAGGTATGTCACCTTATAGGTTAGTTTTTGGTAAAGCATGTCATCTCCCTGTAGAACTAGAGCATAAATCATATTGGGCTATAAAGCAGTGTAGTCTAGATTATGACCAGCGTAAGCTGTAATTACAAGAATTAAAAGAGATTCACCTGGAAGCCTATGACAATTCAGTGATCTACAAAGGTAAAGTCAAAGCTTTTCATGATGCTAAGCTTGGTAGGAAAGAATTTTAGGTGGATAAAAAAGTGTTGTTATTTAATTCAAAATTGAAACTCTTTCCTGGTAAGTTGAATTCTAGATGGCTCGGAACTTTTATGGTAGTAAAGACCTATCCACATAGTGCTGTTGAGATTAAATCCTTTGCTACTAACAAAATTTTCAAGGTAAATGGTCACAAGCTAAAACACTTTTATGAAGGAGGTCAGGTATGCTTAGAGGAAGCGATCCGACTAGAGGATCCATGACATCATTTGCGTCGAGCCAACGACAGTAAACAAAGGTGTTGGTTGGGAGACAACATGACGTTTTTTAGGGAAGTATACCTTTAATTTTACTTTTATCTTCATTATTTTTATCTTTTTGCATGCATTAGGGACAATGCATGAATTAAGTGTGGGCGGGGTGCATCCCGCATTTAGTTCCTGCAGTATTCATTCTTGGAAAAAAAAAATTGTGATTTTCTTTTAAATAATGCATGAATATGAGTTTACGCTAGGCTTTCTTGCTTAAAATTTTTTTACTTAGCTATTTTTAGTTTATTCTTCCATAAGTGAGGAATTCTGAGCATGCTAACTGTTATTCCTAGAAGTTTGAGTTGATCCTCATATATCTCTGTGATGAGCAACTGTCATGATTATCCATCTTATTTGATCATGTTATATAGCCACTTTAGAGGCAATAAAATGACTTAGTTTATTTCCTAGACTATTGAATTAGTAGAATAACTCATTAAAATTGTGACTTTTCTTGCCTGATGAAAAAAAGAAAAAGAAAAGAGAAAGACAAAAAAAATGAAAAAAGAAAAGAAAAAAGGTTAGATTACCAAGATGGGTAGGAATAGGTGGCTTAGCACCTTTTCTCCTTAAGTTTAGGTCTCAAGTTGAGCCTTATACATGGTGCAACCCATGTTGGGAGAGTCATGCCCTTTTTTCGGCCGATCAATGACTTGTACTAAACTAACAACAAATAAAAAATAAAAATAAAATAATAATGAGAATAAATTGTTTGCTCCAACACCTCTATTTGGGTAAGTGTGAGACAGGGAGTGTTTAATTTCAAAGACCCTATATGGGCCTTGAATATGTGCGCAATTGGAGTTTGAAAAAAAGAAGAAGAAGAAGAAGAAGAAGAAGAAGAAGAAGAAAAAAAAAAATGCAAGGCAAGTTTAGAATCAATTTGAATGAGTTATTCCTTCTAGTTCAATTGCCTTTATAGCCATATCGTACTTTAATTTTTCTATCTTAAACTTTTTAGACCTCTTGATCGGTGCATGCATGCTTAAAAGAGATGGATGATTATTACTCTTGTTACTTCATTAAAAAAATGTTGTGAGGCTGATGAAGAAACACTTTGATGGTAGTTAGATGTTTAGTAGTTATCCACTTGTTGGAAGGAAAACTAATTAATTTTGAATAAAACTATTTTTAAAGCAAGCTACTGCCTAGTGTAAATATCATACTTATGCAGGACTTTATAAGAGAGAAAGAGAGTAGTTCTTAGGTCAAGTCCAAGATTTCTTTGCACGAGGACGTCTAAAGTCTAAGTGTGGGGGAATTTGTTAAGTCATAATTCATGCGTATTTTTAATAATTAATTTGATTATACTGTATATATTATTTTGTCTAATTTACTTTATTTTATATATTTTTTTAGGTTAAGCATTAATAAAGAAAAAGGTGAAGAGAAGACGTCGAAATTTGGGTTTTATTTACTGAAGAATTTTACAAGCGAATTGATCAAGTCGGTCTAAAGAAATAATGATTTATGAAAAATGTATTTTCATGAGGATTTATTTGGACTTGGATTATAAGATTACTACTCCGAATTGAAAGGGAAATTAGAAGAGTCCAAAGAAGAAAACTCTAGTAGAATAATACGATAAAAAAACCTACCTCCTTTCCTCAAAATCATCCCACACCACCCCCACTCAAAATCTTCTCACCTCAACTCCTCTTACACGGCAGCCTCCTCACATAATATCATCACCCTCACCAACTGTATCATCCTCCCACGTCACCATCACCCAGCACCATGGCAGCTCCTTCGTATATCATCATCGTCACATCATCATCGTCGATCATCATCACCAAACCCTTCTTGACCACCTTCATTAATCCCACCCACAAATCACGCCTAACCTCAAGAATCTGCCTACCCATCTTCATATCCAACCCACCTCCATTAAATATAGCAGCATCCTCACCAGCATCTTGCATCATCATGTTAGAGTAATATTGTCTTTTTTCAATTTTATAAGTTTAGTTGTTATTATTAAACATGAATTATTTCGTTAATTCATGTACTTTAATTTATAATACATATGAGTAATTTCCTTATACTTAGTATAATCTATTTGAAACCATACTAAATTAATTATTTTGAAATAGATTTTATGCTTTATTGTCTAGTTGATTTTTATTCCATGATTCTATAACGATTAGTAATTACCGTTTATGATATTCATGTTATATTAATTAGAATGCATACTAGTTAGTTCAATATGAATTCATATGATAGTTTAAAAGGCTTTAGTATGTAAAATCTATAGTCCTTTAGGCGCAATTATCACCCTAATTGATTATGGATGGCTCAAACCCATTTTTTTAATTAGATAATCATTTTAGATCTTTGTTAAATCAATTTACTGGTAAATTGATTACAAGTCATTAGATGATGTTTTTCTAATACTTAATGCTCTAGTTTGATTAAATTTTTGCGCTGGTGTTAGGATTAACAAAAACTAGTAGGGTTTTATATTAGGCATTGACCTAATTAACCTATAATATAAGGAAAAACGGGGAAGATCCGCTAGTTGGTGTCTTCTATAGTCTTACTCATACATTAATCAATTTGTATGTTGATGATAAATATTAATTTGCATGGTGGATATAGATTATGCTAAGTATTTTTCATAACTTTGGTATCTTTGATAATTATTTGTTGCGTTTTAGTTAATTTCTTTAGTTTGTCAATTTTAATTCTTAAATTTACAAGTTTTAATATAAATTTCATTTACCCTCCACCCCAAAAGAGTAGTCTTTTAGGAGTAGATTAGTTATATTTTGGTTTTTAGTGCGATTAAAATTTTCAAATTTATTTTCTATTCTACTTTGTCATTTATTTATGGGTTTGTTAGAACTTAGGCTAAAAATAGTCCCTTTTGTGTTTCTTTTTTCGGTGTTTTATTCCATTTTAGGTTTATATGCTATCCTAATCCGTCTCTATTTAATTTCAGAATATTCGGAAATTATTTGAGAATTTTTCAGAATTATGTTGTGAATTGGATATGTGCAAGTTTTTATTTTAACAAATCCAAAAATTACGTTTTTAATTTTTCTTTTACTTTTTTTGGGTTTTATTAAGTCTAGAAAATTATATTTTAAAATCTGGATAGTTTTGTTATTTATTTTTGTATTTATATTAGTGCAGTTTATTATTTCTCTAATTTCAGATTTTATTTTCTGTTTTAATTTTCTATGGTTAATTTTCTTTTTTATTTTTTTCTGAATTTAATTACATATAGTTTTGGAGATATAAAGTTACAAACTTGCAGAATATTAATTTAGATTACTTTTTGTGATTTTTAATATTAATTTTCTGCTTGTTACTTTCTGCTTTAATTTTCAGTCTAATATTGTGTGATTATTTCTGTTTTTATTTTTCTAGAATATTTAGGATAGCTATTTACTGTTTTTATTTCCAAAATTAAATTCAGAATATTTAGGGGCAATATTAAGTAATTTTTGCAGATTTTTACTTGTTTAATTTGATTTGTTTTTGTAATGTAAAGAGAAAGTAAAATAAATTAGATTAGTGAATTTAATTATATTTAAACTAACTTACTATCATAATCATTCCTCATGGGATCGATCCCTACTGTCCTATGCTATAGATCTTATTTATAAATCAAGGTAATGGATTAATTTGTAGTTTTATGGTAAGCTTTACAATCAAACAACTCACAAGTGGCATTAACTCTCTTTGACAAAGAAACATTTGTAGACTCATTTCTTTGTGACGATAAAATGCCTCTAGAGAAAACATCCTTACAAAAAGCCGAACATCATTTTTCTTTCAACTGATACAATCTAACCAACCAAGCATCTTTAGCACATTTATACTCTTCAACTAGCCTAACACACAAAAATAGTGAGCAGAAAATAATAAGTTAGTGGGCAGAAAAATATAATCTTAGTGAGCAGAAGGCATAATCTAGTGAGCAGACACATAAAACCTTAGTGAGCAGAAACTAATAATTGGTGAGCAGAAAGTAATAACTTGGTGAGCACATTAATAAACAGAAAACAAAGAGGGGCTCACCTCTGCCAACGAAAATTAAACTCTGCTTCTGTATCGCATCTCATCAAAACATGGTTAAGACTTATCAACAAATTCACCCCAAACCCTAAGATGACCATTATTCCTTTTTGAATTCTCCAAGATGTGCCAAGTACGCAACCTATGCTTTGCTAAGGGAAGACCTTTTCAATAGCATTTTCTATGGAAAATGCTTCGTCTGTCATCATAGTTTTCGGTTACATATTATCCATAGCTTCCAAAAATGTCTTAAATAACCAAACAAAGCTCTCACTCTTCTTTTTCATCAAAAATCCGCATCCCACCGTAACATTCTTCGCATGATGATTCATACAAATAAAAGGTACGCATATCATCTCATAACGGTTAGTCCTGTATGTCATGTCAAATACAAGGAGATCACCAAACAACAAGTAATCACATTTCATTCTATCAAATAGCAAAAAATGAAGTGTAAAGAAAATGATTTTACATTCTACCAAACAGCTGAAAATGTAAGTTGAAAATGATTTTTCTTAGGAAAATACTTTTCATTGAAAATGATTTTCTAGGAAGATGATTTTCCCCCTACCAAACACACCCTTAGAATTTAAAAAGTGGTTGGGAGACAGAATGTATAAGAAGTTAAGCTAATCGTCTAAGATGAATTTTCACAAGCATGTCTGTGTCATCACAATTAGTTTGAAAGTAGCTACCCTGAAAAACAAACCTAAAAATAGTGCTTTATTATACCAATAGAAGCAGTAATATAAAAACCAAGAGCATTAAAATAAATATCTCACATCAAAAAGCTTTTGTTGTACATCATCAATGACAATTACTCCTAATCGAGCTTTGAATTTCACCACCATAAATCATAAGATGGTTACTCCCTTTGATGTAATCCTTCTTGCTTTGTGATGCATTAATGACAATTAATCACCGGCAACCATGATCATGTTAAGCGCATGCTCAAGTGGCGCTACATTAGTATAATTTCCAAGAATGCACCTTCTCCCTAGGACACAAGCTGTTAACATTGACAATATAGCATGCTATGGATAACAAAATGTCGCAAGAACACAATTGGCACCAGTGTATGATTATGTAACTCCTTGACTATAAATACTTCTATTGGGAGGGAAAAAGGGAAGGTGACTAATGTATGCCTCATCAAAAAGGATATTCATTATGTTTATTACCAAGGTCTTAAATCTTGAAACCCAGTCATTTTTCATTAAAACAACCATGTCAAAGTAAAAATGAAGCCAACACTAAATAATGAGAATAACATACAAAATAAATAAGAATAACAAGCAAGATCAAACAGACTGATAAAACATGAACTTTCAAGGACATGCCTTAGAAATATAGAGTCATAAGGGGTGGAAGGAATAAACTTGAAGAACCAAGGAGTTTTGTAGCTAGGGAAAAAGCCACCTGTTCTTATTCATATAGGTGACCTAGTAGAAAGTTTTCGAAGAGCTCAGGATCATCATATTTACCTTTTAGTTTCCCTGAAATCCAAACCAAGCCTAGAAAGACATAAGAAATTTCAGTACACTTTAAGATCACAAGAGGTAGCAGCCTAACGTGATAATTGGTGAGTAGTAAGTGCATTTACCCATCAAGGCGCCATCTAATATAAAGGGAGGTAAAACTAGGACCATCACAACCTATAATCAAGCTGTTGTGTTATTTATCAAAAATTAGAGCTAGATTCAATATAAACCAGGTAGCATAACAGTCAAATTATATATAAGAAATAACATTCAAGCCCATCTCCTTTACGGACCAAAATCATCAAGTCGACCCTTAGATGCTCGTCCATCTGCTCCTGTAAATGAATATAAAGGTGTCAAGTTATTAGGTATAAAGGATTGGGAATAACTGATTGATAAGAAGTATTTAAGTTTAAAATTTGTAACCATAAGTGCACGGTTTATTGCCGAGTACTTGGGATGTCTTCTACTGGGAGTTGGGTTTCAAGTACTAGAGTTTAGCTCAAGTGTTTCAAGCTAAGCTAAGTTAGAAAGAATGAAAGGAAATATGAATTAAACTACTAAGGCAAATAGAAAGGACCTTGACTATAATTAAGCCCAAGGCAACCAACTAGTTAGGTCAAACCCTCGCTATCCCAAGCTATGCTAACATTCAAAGATGATAGATTGCACTATAAAAGCTCACCCAAGCTCTCTTTCAAGGGTTGAAGGCTAGTTTAATTATTCTAACCACCTATTTTCATAGGGTTAGCCCAATTAAACTACATGAGTAGCAATCCTAGATCTAGGTGGAATTCAGACTATTTTAATGTCGAAGTGTTAGTTATCCTCTCTACACACTCTAAACAATCGACCTCACCTCTCAGTGTAATTTAATTGCCCCAAAAGACAGATGAGAACTCCTTTAAGCATTCCATTGAACACTTGATAGACATCAGAGAAAACGCCAAATCCAAAACATAAGCAAGGTAGGCTAAGGTTTACACAAGATCAACTAGCCATCTTAAAGGCTAATCACAATCAAAGATAACAACTTAATAACAGCTAAACATCAAACAAAAATCAAAGCAAAGAATTAATAAAGTAGCAAACAAAACAAGAAGCATGAAATTAGAGAGAGAGAGAGAGAGAGAGAGAGAGAGAGAGAGAGATCTAGTCTTGATTGTTTGAATAGACTTGGAAATCTACAAGCTTGAATCCAAAACAACCAAAATCAAATCTAACCTACGTAGCTTATTACCCCTAATGGGGTTTTTAATGGCTAAATATAAACTAAAACCTATCCAAAAAGTCTTCTAAAATAGCTTCCTGAAAAGGTCCCAAAAGGTTATTTTAAATAGAAATAGAGCCGGGAGAAATGGGGCGAGAAAGCATAGGGGTGCAATGTGTAGCACCAAAACCACTGGTGGTCGTCGTCACCCACACTAGCTATCAGCTAGGCGACGACTGGTCATTAGCAACTCCTGCCAGCTACAGGATGTCGACCGCTTGGGGGTGGTGGCATGACATGTATGTCGTCACCTCTTGCTTTGTGATCTTCTTGTTTTTCTTGTTTCATATTTGATCCCTTTCTGTGACATTTGCTCGATTGATCTTATTACCCACAAAAGTAAACAAAACAAATAAAAATACAAAAGATGATATTATTATACGAGCGAAAAAAAAAAATTGAATGTATATAAGGGTATAAATGACGCAATATATGGACTGAACAAATACCCTCGCACGTATCTTTTTCTCATCCTCGAGCAAAATAGAAGAAAAACTAACCTAAGAATCTAACTCACTTTCATAGGAATCACGGTTGTATTTAGCATATTCAACAAGCCCTTTAAACCTTTAGTTCCCCCAAGTGGATGAGTGCGGTCTTGTGAGAGTTTGCAGAAGATATACCAACAAAATCTTTAAAACACCTTTTGGATTCTTTTGAAAGCAAAGCATATATACAAGGCAAAGGGGAAAATATGTACATATCTAAACCAATTCTATCACCTTAACAACCTACTTACTAAGGCATATACAAGAAAAACATACATTCCAGACACATGAAGGCTATAAATGCATCCCGGTTCTCATTTTTCACCCCATGCAGCACAATGACACAATTTTTATACCTTGGTGCTTCGTAAAAAACTTATTGACTCTCAAAGCTAAACTAAAATCGGGCAAATGGTCATCTCTACTTGGCTTATGAGTCCCTTTTATTAGGACTCATTCATTCTTTCTTTTTCTTTTCTTTTCTTTTTTTCCCTCACTTTTCTCCTCATGCTTTTTCCCCCGGGTGGATAGTTCTTGTCTTATTAGGCCTTGAATTCCCAGATGAACAACTTAGCACATATTTGGACTTCTTGCCTAATTACAGGTTTTATTTGGATGTGCAAAGCACCTATTCAAGCCCTAAGAGAGGTATTGGAGTTATGCTGACTTTTGCATCATGCTTTTGTCATTTTTTTAATTTTTTTATAATGATGATGAAACTAGAAGTCAATTAACCAAGTAGAATGTCCCTAAACCCAAATTTCAACAATTAACACCAAAAGTCAATGGTTCAATGTATAAGGTAGGCCAAAAACTGCACATGTTAAATGGAGTTATTATGAAAAGCTGGGAACTACATTGTAGCTAACTGTTCCATCATGCATGTTTGACCTATATACAAGCTAGCAACTATGCTATCAATGGTCGCAAACCAATCACAAAGCACAAAAGTCCCCTAAAGCCAAAAAGAAAACTACATAGAATTTGAAAAAAAATATAGAAAAATTTTCACAAAAATATGCACAAAAGGGTATATGACTTCCCTATCCCCACACCTAAATCTCACAATATCATTATTAGGAGCCGAGGAGTAAAACACACACAAAAAAATAAAAAAAGCAAAACATACAAGAATACTCAACGAACACACATACACAGAAGCTAACACATTCACCCAAAAACACAGCATCACTAAATCAACAACAAGACCACACATATATATGCAATGAACACCACCCGTAATGAATATATACAAATCCAGTAACACCACCAATACTAAAACGCAACAATGTACAAAAGACACATAAAGGTGATCACAGCCATTAGTTGCCTTTATAACATCTCATGTTTCATCTCAATATTGATCACCAACAAAAACACAACCTAATATCAACAACTAAACAAAAAGAAAAAGAAAGAAAATAAAATAAGGAGAAGAGTTAGAATGATTATACCAGGTCGGGTACTGATTGTGTAATAGCCCAACCCTAAATCATGTTTATTTATTTAATTAAGTTGTGTTATTAATTGTTTTGCATTTAATTATCCCATTTCATCATCTTGGTTGGGAGAATTCAATTTTGGGCCCCATTTTGCAATTCGAGTATCATTTACCAAAAAAAAAAATTTGAAAAAATTGATAGTAGGCCCCGATAGCTATGATTTAAGTGATTAAATTTATTTTCATAACATTATTAAAAAAAATTAATTTCGAGCTACAAAAAAAAAAAATTCACTCGTATAAAGTATATTTTTCGGGCCTAAGCTCAGTTAGGCCCAATTTCGGCCCCACAAACTACTACTCCATTTTGCTTGGCTAAGGAATATTGTGTGTGTGTTAAATTTCCATTGCTTTAAGGTCATTTTGCTAGAGATAATCTCAGCCAAGTAAAGCAATCAAGGCAAAATAAATATCAACCAAGCAAGCAAATGTAACACACACAAGCTTTGCTTCTTCTTCCTCTCTTTCTCTTCATTTCTGCTGGCCCCTTGTTGCCGTCCCCTTTGCTGCCTATTGCTGCCCCTTTTCTGTCGAAAAACACCATAAGAAATGCCACCATTCAGCCACCCCAACACCCTCCAGCCACCAGCCACTTCCCCCACCCTTCAAGCATCACTCACACCTCTCTTTTTCAAGCATCAAGTGAGTAATACCTCACCCTATCTTGTTGTTTTTATTTGTGATTTGGATTTTGATTCTTGGTTTTTATCTTTAATCATGTTGTTTTGATGCAATCAAGAGTTATTTTGATGTTTTATTGGTTGGATCATCTTAAAAGAAAGAAAAGATGGAGGTTGTTCATGTTCATGCAAGTTTAGGGTGTAATGATGGATTTTGATTATTTTAAATGAGATTTTGTGATCTTTGGTATTGGTAATGAATATCAAGATGTTTATGCTGATATATATAAGTTAAAGAGTGATTTTAGTGGGTGGTTATGTGAAGAAAAGATTGCAAATATGTGGTTATTGAGCTATCAATAGACTTGAAACAGGGGTCACTTCGGGAATTAACTGGTACTGTTTGGCACATCAAAAAACTGTGATTTTTTTTTTTATAGGGATAGCATGATGAGTTATATTTCAATAGGCCCTGGAATTACTCAATTTCGAGTTCTGTGTACAAAGTTATAACCAATTTACTGAAAACTGCGCAGAATGCATCGAAACTGGGAGCATATTTGAACAGGAAATTTTATGAAAAAACTGGCATTGATTGGGGTATTGAAAAATTATGATTTTTGGTGTGTGGATAGATCAATGAGTTATCTTTCAAATGCTTTTGAATTGCCTTAATTCAAGTTCTATGGAAAATGTTATCATCGTTTTGCTACGACTATGCAGATTGGACTGAAATTATGCACGTTTGTATTCTACCCTAATTTTAGGGACCTTACTGTGGGAAGCATACTTGGTGTCCGAAATAAAAGTTTTAGCGGACATTTTGAGCTTTTCATATTGGGGTTTTATATCTCAATTGGAGGTCAGGAGTGAATGATATGGATTTTCTAATGCAGACCATCAAACGGTAACATGAGTGAATACAGAAATCGTGACATTTGGAAATATTTTCAGAAGTTTCTATATAATTATGGGTATTGCAAAGAAATTACAAAGTGTAGTGAGTTCAATAAGTGTAATTATGTATAGAAGCTTACTTAGGTTTGAAAACCAAGTTAAGTGAGCATGAAAATGAAATTTGAGAAGTGGGCACAGTTATGACTCAAATTAGTGTCTATCGGATCAACAGAGGTTATTTGAGCCTTTATGAACCTCATGACACCCCTCATGGCATTAAACCTTCTATGATCCATTTCAGAATCATTACACATTCTATTATCCATTTTAGAAGCATTACACTTTTCATTATCCATTTCAGAAATATCAGAGACCCATATTTCATTTACATCAATTGAAATCTTTTCGTTATCGGCTCAATCATTCCAATGTGATCTATTTGGTTTTAATTTGTTGTATTTCAAGTTCAATAACCCTAACTGATTTCTTTTTCAGATAATCTTGGTTTAACTTACCTTATATTGAATTATTGGAATTGTAGAAGCCTTTTTAATTAATCAACTTCCATTAAAGTTATGAATTATGTCAGTGAATATGGTTTACTAACTACATTTATCTATAATTATATTTCTTAAACAGAAATCGGGCCTAGTCTATCGTTTCTATTGTGCATAAGTATTATCAAGTGAAATATCATTTTAAGGACTTCAGATACGTTCATTGCGTGTATCTTTACAAATCAAAGTTTATTTATCAACGTTATCATATTTTTGGTAAGTACATCAATGAATCAGTTTGCATAGTGATTTATCCGTTAATTAGTGACCCTGTCAGTTATCATCTATAGGGCATTCGCCCTTCAGTTACCTGTGCGGTTTCAGGCTAGGTCCCTGATCGGCTTGGCAGGTGTACACCTTTCCATAGATTGTAACAGTATCAAGGGGTTCACTATCAGATAATAACTAACAATGCAGTTTTACATTCATCTCATTCACTGTTTTAACTTAAAATGAATTACAAAGCGAGCCCAACCAGTATTTCAATGATCATTTAACAATACAGGAATGTATGTACTAAGCTTCGGCTCACAGTTCGAAATGTTTTTCATGTTTTGTTTTAGGCAAATGCTCAGAGAATCATCTTCATGCTAGTAAACTAGCGGAAGAGAATAAGTTGAGTAAGGGAATCTGGATGGATCAACACTGATATCATGTATACATATTTTTAGAGCTGTATATTAAAATCTTCAGTGGATGAAGATGCAGATTACATGGTGAATTGTTTTTACGATAGTGTAAAAACCTTATGTTGGTTAACAGTTGATTATATATGGATTGATCAGGTGTGTATGTTTATGATTGAAGTTATGCTTAACTATGTTATTGATAGCACTCATGTTTCAAGCCTTGTCCTTTTGGACGGCAGTAATGCCCCTATCATTGGGTTATCTAGATTATAATTAAGGGATTTATTAAGGAAAATACAAGTAGTGAAACATGTTTAATTTGGGGGCATCACAGATTGTACACGAATTATGCCTCTCTAATATAGTGCTATGGAGGCTTGAGGAGCATCAGCCACTCCTCCTCATCACTCAAGATGGGAGTCCTCAACTCGGATGCGGTCAACGCTTGTAAGAGCTTATCATGTGTTATTGCATGCATCTCAAAATAATGTGAATAAGAGAACATTAATAAGATCATAGCAAAGATAGTAAGTGCCCCCTTAAACTTATCAAATGCCATAGAAAAATCAAAAGCATGATCAAAGAAAGTAATCCACAAGATCTTCCTATGCACAACTTTAGGTATGCACAATAAGGGTCAAAACAGAAAATATACCCTCTAATGTTGTAGTAGCTAGGATTCTTAGTCCAGGGATAACTATTTGGGTTAGTGTTTTCATTGATTGTGCTCTATTTAATTGGCCATGTTAGACTGCTTGTTTACGTACTAATGAGGTGCAATATTTATACTTAGTAATTTTATTAATTTTCCTGATTTGATATTTAATTACATGAAATTCAGGAGTTTGTTAAAATTTAGCCGAGGCATAATAACGCAAAATTAGCAAATTGTGCGAGCATATTTGGGGTCGAGATTAGGTGAAATAAGGTGATTTAGGACCGAATCCGGTTTAGCAAGTGAGATTAAACAACCAACAAAAAAATAAAAGAAAAAGACTAAAAAGGGGCCGAAGCCCCTTTTTCTTCATTCGACCATAGGCAGAGAGGGGGCATTCGGATGCCTCTGGGACCAGCAACCACCGCGAAGAGAGAAAGGGAGAGAGAAATGCGGGCAGCTTAGCGGTGATGACACACCGGTGAACCAATTGCCGGTTGCATCTCGCCGGCTGACTCACGCACCAACACGAAAGAGAGAGAAAGAGGGAGGCAAACAGAGAAAGAGAGGTAGCGAGAGTGGCTTAGCGTTGTCGATGCCAACTACGGTGACAGCTTATCTGCGGCCAGTGACCGGGCTATTTGCTGGGACCCGCGCTCGAGTGAGGAAGAGGCGAGGAAGGAGGACTCGACCTAGATTTGAACAACCCAACCCTAAACCGGGTCCTAAAGCATGGAATTTGAGGTCAGTGGTTCTTAATTCCCTAATCTACTAATATTTTGCAAACTTTGAATTTGCAGATAGTGAATTGATTTAAGTATGGTTTGTATACTGAGTTGATTTGTTAATAGAGATTAATCTGATTGTTTGAAAAGTAGGGATAGTGTGCTGAGTATTTGGCTGATGCTAAAGATTTAGGTTTAACACTGAGTTGGTTTTAAGGACTTTTGTGGACAGTGCTACAAGGGGGAAGCCCGGGTTGTGTGAAAATTAATAAATTATGATTCTGTGTCACTACTAGCTGACAGAATTCTTAGTAATGTTTTGGTCATTGAATATGTTACCTTACTCAAATGTCGATGCATACATGTCTTGTGGCTTTAGTATGAATTGAAAAGGGTTGATAAAAAACAAGGGGGAAGATTTTGCTATGACACCCGTTTACGTTGATGATATACTCTTTGTTGGTACTAATGACTCTCTTTGCAAGGAGTTTTTTAATCTCATGAGTAAGAAATTCGAGATGAGAATGATCAGAGAACTCATATTCTTTCTCAGTTTACAAATCAAACAGCTCAAAAATGGTATTTTGGTGAGCCAAAGTAAGTATGTGAATAAGTTGCTAAAGTAGTACAAAATGAATAAAGCAAAACATACAAGTGCTCCATGGCCTCAAGTACAAAACTTGGCCAAGATCATGACAGTAAATAGGTAAATGAAAAAACATATCGAGGTATAATTGGCTCCTTATTGCATTTAAGTCCTAGTAGCCTTGATATTATGTTTATTGTGTGCTTGTGTGCTCGATTTCAATCATCCCCTAAGGATCCCATGTTATTGTAAAACAAACTTTTAGGCACCTAGCAGGTATTAAAAATGACTCTGGTATCCTTAAGGGGGAGATTTTTCTCTGGTCTGATATTCTGATGCCAATTATGCAAGTTATAAAGCAAATAGAAAGAGTACATTAGGCACTTGTCAATATCTGAGTCCACCACTTGTTTCTTAGCACTCCAAGAAACAAAATTCTATATATCGTTGCCAGAGCATGCTGTGCACAACTCTAGTGGATTATGAAATAGTTACAAGATTTAGGAATTAATTACAAAAATGTTTGCATTTGTTGTGACAACATGACTGCAGTTAATATTATAAAAAATCCAGTTCAACACTCTAGAACAAAAGATATAAAGGTACATCATCACTTTATTCAAGACCACATTGAAAAAGGCAATGTGTCCCTAGAATTTGTTCCAACAAGATATCAATTCATCGATATTTTTACGAAACCTTTAAATGAGGAGCAATTTACTTATATACGTCAAGAACTAGGAATGATTAATATCGATGTATATATTGATGGGAATCCCTCTCTAAGTATTAATAATTTTGCTTAGTTCTTGCAGATTAAAATATTACGCAACAGTTCACTGCTGAAACTTTAGGGACTTGAAGTATATTCTAGGCCCTTGAAAATTAGCCAGAAACTAGAGTAGTAAATGGACCTAAATATTTAGACATTCAAGGGCTTGAACTTTCATTTCAAGGCCTTAAACACTAGTCATATAACAATGGTTCAACCCAACACCAGGTAATTTTAATCTTGGGCTCATGGGATTTTTTTAAAAATAAAGTTTTCACTTTCTAATTTTTTGGAGATGGAAAAATATTTTCCTAAATCTAAAGATCCCAACAATTTTTTTTTTGGGTCAAATCCTCTTTAATGCTTTGATGAAAGTCAAAGGGCAAGAACATTATGGATTGTCTAGATAACTTACTTTGATAGTGTTTTGGCAATGTTCATCGCTGTGCCTCATCAGATTATGACAACATCTTATAAGGATGACAACATTCTATATCTAGTCATGGTAAGGTTGGTGTATACTTTGATAGTGTTTTACTATTATATTTTATGTCAATTCTTCTTGAGTTATTCATCATTAGTCAAAGTAAATATTGTCTTTCATAAAAAAGGGGGATTATTGACTCTCTTAAAACTCTTGATTAAATTTTGAATGAAAGACATATTTTAATTTGATTAATTCATGCTCGCATATTTAATCTTCCAATATTTACATAATTATAAATTTTTAGTACACTTGATAATATTATGAGATTATGAGATAATATGTGCCACATTACTAGGGATATATGCTTAACAACATTTTAGTTTGCCTCGGTATTTACTTAACAAGATTTTAGGGATCATCAATTGATTTGGTAAAAATTGGTGCTTGATATTTGCTTGATTTATGGAAAGCAATTGCACCTTATACTTAGAGAATCCATTAATTAGCTTCCAAATAGGAATTTAGCCATTGCTGAGAGAACTAGCTAGATTTGTAAACTGCATAATTCTTAACCACCTAAATTATTTTTCAAGGCTTTAAAATCGACTTAAAATACTACTTGATTTGGTGGCAATGGCTACTTACCAATGGCTCTATTATCTTAGGCTATAAATATTGAAGCAACTTGAAGGCTGAGGAACATGGACAAATGTAGCACAAGCAAATCTCTTACTCAACCAATCATTTGCAAACATTAAGCTATAATTTGTTTCTACTTCATTTGGACTATATCATTCAAGTTGTAATTAGGTGGGATGATAGAGTTGAAGGATCAACTTTATTAAGCGTTGTTGAGGATCTCAACTCATGACTTGTAACTTAGAGTAGGTGTATTTTAGAGCTGTATAATCATCTCTTCTAATAAAATTGGGTTAAGCCTAGAGTTGGGGAACTCTAGGCAGAGACTAAACCTTTTGAGGCCTAACTTCTTTGACAAATGCTTGCATTTTGTCCACATTTTCTTTTCTGCATTCATATTTTAATTATCTTGTCAATTTGACCATTAGCCTATTCATGCAATGATGGATTGACTTTACCTATCGCGAGATAGTGGACTTCCTTTGCCTTGTTAAGCCTTAACTTGATAACCTAGGTGAGAACCCTATCAAGAGGCAAGCAACGGCTGACCAGCTTATTTTAAATAAGCTGGTAGGGCATGTTCAAGGCCAAATGATTCTAGGAGGATGAGAAGGGAGGATAATATTCAAGAATCAGCAGATAACATACCTTTTTATGTAGTCTCCCCAAGCTATGAGATGCAGGGGATAGCTTGTATGTGGGTACAATGGGTAGATGCTAGCGGGCCATCCTACCCTACAGCCTAGGAAGGCACTTGGCTCGCATACTCAAGCTAATAGAAGAGGAGGATTATATAGAGCCTGCACCTATCCTGCAGCTAGCAAAACGGATAGTCCTAGAGGATGTGCCTAAGTTTAAGTTATCATTAGTTGAAAATTGAATAGGAGGATGTGCCTAGAATAGCATTTAGGACTCGATATAGACACAATAAGTTCCTAGTGTTACCTTCTCGGCTAACGAATCCTCAGCTTTCTTTATGAGACTCACAAATAGGGTGTTTAATCCTTATCTGGATAAGTTTGTAGTGATATTTATTGATGATATCTTGATGTATTTCGGAGCCAAAGAGGAGCATTCTAAACATTTGAGAACTGTATTGAGGTCTTTAGAGGAGCACAAGTTAAACAGTAAATGTTCGGTTCTCAATAGGGCAATGTTTTAACCTTTGTTATATTAGATTTTAGCTCATAAATAGTCTTTAAATTAGCCAATTAATAGTGTTTTCTGTTTTCTAGGTATAAATGACAGAAATAGTCCAGCTTGTAGTAAAGCCTAACCCACATTAAAGACTAGTAAAGAGGGAGTGCCAAATTCAACAAAGGCATGCCACGAAACATGGTGTGAAAGAAAAGTAAGGTAGAGATTTGGCACAGGGGCACAGTGCTATGTGGCACAACCGTACCCCCTTATGGTCTATCGTTTTTTAAAGCAATGATGTAAATGACTTAAAATGCGGTTTTTGGCTCTTTTAGGTTAATTTAGGTATTAGCAGCTATTTTCTCTCTCAAGCTTAGTTTTGTAAACTCTTTCACCTCTATTAATAAAAACCTAGAAAGTTTAAGCCATTGATTGAATTTATTGCAATTTTCTTGTTTCTTCCTTTCATTATTGCACAATCTCATTTCCTCTCTTCTAAATCCCTCTAAACACTCTACTTTAAAGCACCCTAAGTCCACCCCAAATATGGGTTTGGTGTATTGGGGGTTGTAAGGAGATTTGGGTTTTAATCCCAAAGGATTGGAAACCTAAATCCACCTCTCAAAACCTAACATCCCTTCTTGTGATTCCCCTTCTTTGATTTTGATCATCAACACCAGTAGGTTAGACTAAGTTCTTGCAAACTTGAAGGATCATTGCTAGAGGAGCTAATTAAGACTTGATGATGGCGTTTAGCGATTGACCTTGATCATCAATGGATGTAAAAGTAAGGGTAATCTTCTCTCTTTTACTTTTTGTTGTGTTGTTTAAGGTTAGTAGAAGCTTAGGTTAGTTTATCTCTTCTTGGAGTGATCTTTTGAGGGATGTTAGTGTTATGTTGGTGGCCATGTCATGCCACAGGCCATATCAAGCCCCGATCAGCCCGTTTTTACATGCTATTTGTTTCCAAATATGCTTACTGATTGTTAGTTAGGTTAGTCTAGTTTTCATTGTTATTATTAACTTTGGATACTTATTAGTGGAAAAAGTAGAGTAAATTTTCATGTTAAAGCAGTTTAATGTAATTAAATTGAATTCTTAATCTCTCAATTAAGTTAGTCTTAAGCTAATCACAAATCATCCATGAGGACATGTTTTTACCCTTTGTCACCACCTAAAAACACTATCAATAAATTAGCATCACTACAGGGGATGATGACATTATATTTGCTTTTGACTTAGACTTAATTGTTGTACGTAACTTCAGGTTGGTCATTTGAAAAAAATCCAAAAATTCAAAACAATTAGAAAAGAAAAAAAAGAGAGCGAATGAATGAGTGCTTAGACAAGGTTGTCTAGCTGTGGAGGTTAGTTCCTGTTGAAAGTTCACTACCCTACATTGAGACAACCAAAACCATAGCACTTGACTCCGAAGAAACAACAGATGAATAAGCTTAAGGCCCCCCTTCCTCCTTCTCTAGCTGCAAGGAGCCTAAACTAAATCTTCCACCCACAAAGGTCCACTAATCCCTCTTGGTCCCAAATCCCACAATGTGGTGGGGATGTCCATTTTGCTTTTAGCCCTCAACACATGAGCAAGCTTCCCAAGTTCAGTGGAGATGGTGATGCTTATCTACTCCTAAGTGAATTTGAGGAATTATGCTTGATGATGCAATTTTATAATGTGCCCTAAGACATGGTTAGGTTGTGTTTCACTCCTTTTTCATTGAAAGACTCACTGGAAAAGTGGATACATAGCCCCTTGAGAAACTCCCTTTCCACATAGGATGGGTTTACGATGGTTTTCTTGAGAAAGTATTTCCTGAACGGTAAAACCGTGAAACTAAGGAATGAAATGAACCACTTTGTCCAACTCGAGAAAGAGTCCTTTTAGAAGTGCTTTGAAAGGTTTAATTTTGATGCATTTTAAGACTCCCTTCAGGCTCCACAAAAGGGAGATGTGAGACATTACTCATTGATCACCTAAAGGATCAATTCTGTAGAAGAAAATAGTTCTACTTTGAGGCTTGCCTGGGGAGTTCCTTGCTATGTTGGACACCTTTGGAGATCCTAATCATAACCAAATACTCATTTTAAGGCTAACATATCAGCCTTAGCTCAATCTAGATCAATAAGGTTTTAACTTTAGTGAAATACCAAGGTGCACCATCAATCACTGACCTGTTATTTTGAATCAAAGAGCATCTATCCTTTTTGAAAAGCAACCTAGCTCATTTGATAGCTCCCAAATAAACTACTTAATGATAAAGGTTGCTTCAACATCTATGGGTAGTCATTACAGCCAGTTGCAGTTTAGAGAAGTCCATTTTGACCCCATAATGGCAGCTATTTTGGCTCGTTCAAGGACTTGAAAGGGTGTTAAAAATATTATCAATGAAGGTCCTAAAGTTTCCGAATCAGATCAGAAGGCCTGAGCTTTTAACCACTACAAAGTCAAAGGAAGTTCCCTTTAATCCAAGTTATTAGCTATTGTACTTACTGTCAGTCGACTGATCATCATGCTTAGCAGTTACAAATTGCATCCAAGGGCCATCATTAGTAGTCCTTTAATGCTATATTAGCTTGACACCTTAATAATAGAGATTAACAACTCCATTAGGTGTCAATGATAAGGGCATAGCTATTGTTTTTAAGCTGTTTAGATCAAAACTGTTTTGCTATTTTTTAGTCTCTTTGTATTTTCAATTTTAGCCATTGTTAAAGTGAGTAAGGCTTAATATAAAAGCCTGAATTTTATTGTAAGAACTCGCTTATCGTATTAGAATACATTCAATTTACTAGCTGCAAGCATTGTCTCTCAAATCTCTCTAAACTTTATCCTAATTACTGGTGGTGTTTAGTGAGTGGACTCTTTATATGATCTTCTGGTGCACAGGCTTTAGAAGGTTGGTGGTGAGTTCCTTCAATCTTGGTTGGTGGTTCTTACCTTCATTCCAAGGCATATCTTCCATGTTCAATTGCTAGGTTTTGTTGAATCCAAGCTGGCAGCCTTGACATACATCATTTGGTATCAGAGCCTAAGTTTGACTCTTGGTGAGTTTCTCTTTGCTAACTGCTACATTGGTTATTACTAAGTTTACTCTTCATCTTTTATGTTCTAAAACATGCTGAATTAACCATAAAGAACCCCAAGCCAAACACAGTCCACTCACAAAGCACCTAGCTCCTTAAAACAACCACAAAACCAACCTATTTTCCTTCACCTGAATAGCATGGTTGAGAGGGATCCCACTTCTCCCCCTCCCTAATAGCCTGTTAGAGTTCCTAGAGGGCTCACTCTAGAACAAGCTTATAAACTTAGAAGGAATAGAGCTATCCTAGAAATACAAGAAAACGTTAGACCTTCACTGCTCAAATCCAGCAGCTCATGGCTCAACATAGGGGCTAGGATAGAAAACCTCCACAGGACCCTCTAGATGGTCTTGAACCCTCCTTTGACTCACATTATGGCAATACTTCTTCCAATGGGGAAGCTAGAGCCAAAAGAAGAAGAGCTCACAGAAAAGGCCTCAAGGAATTTAATGGGAGTCTAAAGCCTAAAGATTACCTTGAGTGGGTACAATCCATGGAGAGGATCATTGAGATTAAGGGCTATTCAGAGGAAAGGCATTTAAGTTAGCTGTTCTGAAGTTAAAACAATATACATCACTCTAGTTTGAGAATCTGAAAAGAACCAGGGCTTTAGAAGGCAAATCTAAGATCAAGACTTGGGTTAAATTGAATAAGCACATGGATAAGAGCTTTCTGCCTGCTAACTATAAGCAAGAGCTTTACCTGAGAGTTACCTCCCTTCAACAAGGTAGCATAAGGGTTGAAGAATACATCAGGGAGTTCAAGTAGCTCTAGATCAGGTGTGGTTTGAGAGAAGAACCTAAATAGACCGTTGCCAGATTTCTCAAAGTGTTGAACCTTGCTATTCTGGTAAGGTTGAACTCCAACCTTTCTGGACCTTTTAGAATGCATTCAAGTTGGTTGTCAAGGTGGAAAAGCAACTTAAGTGTAGAAGGGCTTACCCTTCTATCCTAGCCAACCTTCTGCTCCAGTCAAGACCTTTAATTTCAATAGATCAGACCCCTCTTCTAAAGAGGATAAAGGTAAGGGGAAGGGTAAAGAGGGAGCTAAGGAAGCTCCTAAGAACCAAAAGCAGTACTTTAAATGCCATGGCTGTGGTTATTTTCAAGCAGATTATCCTAACATAAGGGTCCTTACCATCAAGGAAATTAAAGACTTGGACCAAATGGAGATAGAAGAGGATGAAGAAGAGTTAGAAGAAGAAGGAGAGACCTATTGCTTACCACCAGAGGAGGGAGAAATGCTAATAACCAAGAGGGTGCTTCATGCCACTGAAGCCCTGCTAGAAGTAAACCGAAGAGAACAAATCTTCCATTCTAGATGTAAGGTAGCTAACAAGACTTGCAATCTAATCATTGATGCAGGAAGTTATACCAATGTGACCTCTACAGAATTGGTCAGTAAGCTTAATTTTGCCACCATTGAGCACCCTAGATCCTACACCTTGCAATGGCTCAAAAACGGCAATGAGGTCACTATCTCTAAGCAAGCTTTAGTAGCTTTCTCTATTGGGAGTACAAGGATGAGATTGTTTGTGATGTACTACCGATGATAGAAATGTCTTACACCATGGTCAGTCCAACACTTATTCTTTTAAGCTGAATGGTAAGAAATGGATCCTATCCCCTCTAGCTCCTAGTTAAACTCACAAACTTGAGACTGGGAGGGAAAAACTTAGAGGGAGTGCTTTACTTATCAATAGGGGAAGAGTGGAGAGAGCTATCTTAAGGGCAAACCTATATTTGTTGTCCTAACGCTAAAATCTACCCCTACTACAGACTCTACATCTTTCAATTCCCTAGTTCAACCCTTACTTTAGGAATTTGAGGATGTCTTTCCTCAAGACCTTCGTCTTGGTCTTCCTCCCAAGAGGAGAATTAAACACCAGAATCATATAATTCCTAGAGCCCCCTTACCAAACAAATCTGCTTATAGATGTAATCCCACTGAAACCAAAGAGTTACAAAGACAGGTACAAGAACTTGATGATAGAGGATATGTGAGGGAGTATGAGCCCATGTTCAGTGCCAGCTCTCTTGGTGCTAAAAGAGGATGCTAATTGGAGGATGTGTATGGACTAAAGGGCCATCAACAATATTATAGTTAAGTATAGGTACCCCATTCCTAGGCTTGATGACATGTTGGATGAACTTCATGGCTCCAAAGTCTTTTCCAAGATTGACTTAAGAAGTGGGTATCACTAGATCAGAATGAGGGAGGGAGATGAGTTAAAACTGCATTCAAAACTAAACAAGGGCTCTATAAAATGGCTTATTATGCCATTTGGGCTGTCTAATGCCCCTAGAACTTTCATGAGACTTATGAATAAGGTACTCAGACCCAATATTGGTTTATTTGTGGTGGTTTATAAAATAGCCCAACCTTAAATTATGTTTATTTATTTAATTACCTCATGTTAATGATTTTTCTCATATTTATTTATTGCATTTATTCATTTCGGTGGAAAACAATTTATTTGGGCCCTCACTTGGCAATTTGAATTTTATTTGTTTATTTAATTTATTAACAAAAATTTTGAGAGAATTGATAGTAGGCCCTAACAATTATAATCTAAGTAATTTATTTTATTTTTCGTAAAATTACAAAAATTTAAAATGAGGAGGATGATCTTAAGGAGGATCAAGATATTGATGAGGTAATGGTGCAGCAACAGTGGGATTAAGAGATTGATGAGATAGTAGTGTAGCAGTAGGTTGAGCAGGAGGCTGACGAGGGAGAGTCATGAGTGTCGGACAGTAGCTTCGACTCGGGTGAGGAGCCGGAGGATGAGTCCGACCCAGATTACGATCCGTCTAGGGATCATTAGGTTGTTTCAAGATTACACTTAAGTGGGTTATATTTTGAGCCCTGTATATATATATGGCATGGTTAGATTGGATAGTTGTATTTTGTGTAGCATATGACATTGTATATAGTTAGTCTAATCCTTTCCTACCGTGATGATATGGTCCATTTCTCTTTGTGGTCATGTGATGGATCCAGTGTCTTGGGGCTAGTTAGTGTTTGGGTTGGGCTAGGAGTCAAGCTGACTTTGCCTAGTCAATTAGATGTGATATCTTTTGCTGATCATGTATATAAACAGGCAGCTATGTATGTAAATAAGCAGTTATGAAATGATATAATGAAGCTTTGGGTTTGTTTTCAATAATATTTGAGTTATATTAAATGTATTTGTTGGGGATGCTTAGCTTACATGTTTAGGTATTCTAGTGATTGAACTGTTTCGTTTAATGTATGATGAAAATGTCAGAATCAGTGCACAATAATGTAGAGGTTCATATAGTGGAAATCTCGGATCATCCCTAGGGATCGGGTGATTAAGCCTCCCATCATGCACCACCAAATTTTGACCAAATGCCAACAATCCCTCCTGAGTTAGCTAACAACATTAGGGACCCGAAGTAGTGGTCGGTCTTAGTAGCTGAACTGATGAAGCAGATTTCCCAAGTACTTACTAAAACCCCTCCTAAAGAGGACATATTAGCAGATAGGGTAGCACGATGCAACTCTAAAGTGTATGATGGAACTTATGATCCAGTAGTATTAGAGGAATAGGTAAGGGGGATGGAGAAAATTTTTATAGTGGTAGAGGTGCCAGAAGAAAAGAAAGTAAACGTTGAGACGTATTGCTTGACTAGTGGAGCTGATATTTGGTGGAACACTGTTATGGATAAGCTCGTAGGACCTGAATTCACCTGGAGTAAATTCTTGAGTGAGTTGAGGGTAAAATTTTACCCAATATTGGTTTATTTGTGGCAGTTTATATAATAGCCCAGCCCTAGATTATGTTTATTTATTTAATTACCTCATGTTGATGATTTTTCTCATATTTATTTATCGCATTTATTCATTCCGGAGGGCAAAATTTTATTTTGGCCCTCACTTAGCAATTCGGATTTTATTTGTTTATTTAATTTATTAACGAAAATTTTGAGAGAGATAGTAGGCCCTAACAATTATAGTCTAAGTAATTTATTTTGTTTTCTATAATATTACAAAAATTTAAATTTAAGTATGCAAAAATGTTATCGTTACGAAGCGCCTTATTCCCGAATCCAACTTTCTTTGGCCCAATTTGAAGCCCAACAAGTTTGCTTTTCAACCTAGCTAATTTCCATGAGTTAAGCCTAACCATGGTTTGCTGAGGCTACTTTTGGGGGGTATAAATTCAGTCAAGTGAAGACAAGTAAAAAAAATACAACAAACTTAACCCATATCTCTCTCTCCTCTCTCTCTACACAGCCAGCCCCCCTTTAGCTGCTGCTACTGTGTGGTGTTTTTGACTAGTTTTTTGCCAGCCCCGGTTGCCTCCAACCCCCCTCGACATCCTAATACCACTAGCCACCATTCTCCATCATCAAAACCACTAAACATCACCTCCATCTCTATTTTTATCAAGCTTGAAGTGAGTAACCTTAATCTTGATCTTGTTGGTCTTGATCTTTATCTTAGTTTTGATTCTTGTTTTGATAAGAAATAAGAGTTATTTTGGTGTTTAAATTGGGAAGAAGTTTGAAGCATGTTAGGGTTTTGGAGGTTATTCATAATCGTGTAAGCTTAAAGTGGAAAGTTTGTTTTTCTTGGATTCTTGTATTTGATTTAGTGGTTTTAATCTCTAATAATGTCATGAAGATGTTTTTGGTGTTCATGGATGAAGTGGAAGTTGGCCAAAAGTTAGGGTTTAATTGATTATGCAAGGATTAACCTTCCTTTAAGAGCAAGCATGTTATTAGTGTATATTTGATTGAGAAATGATCTTTGATGTAGATGTTGAAGCAAAATTGAGTGTGGTTTTGTATGGTGATGGGAAGGACCAAAGCCTTGTTACATGACTTTAAGGTGTGATTTTGGATGAGGAATTATGTGAAAGGAAAGGAGAAAGCTTTGACAGTGAAGTTTGGAAAATTTCAGAAAATAGGGCACGATTTTGCGATTAAATTTGTAATCATCAGCCCATTGAAAAATTATAATTTTTGGTGGGAAGATATTCAATGTGTTAGCTTTCAAATTCCCTTTGAATTGCCCTAATCCAAGGTCTGTGGAAAAGGTTATGGCCATTTTACTGGAACTGTGCAGGTTAGACCAAAACTGACATACTTGTGTTCTAGCCCCATTTTGGGAACTCTATTATGGAAATCATACTTGGTATTGTAAATGAAAGTTTTTCGAGACTTCGTAAGCTTTCAATATTGGGGTTTTGGATCTCAATGGGAGATCAGAAGACTAAGTTACAAGCCATTTATTTTAGCTCTTGTTACGCTCTTACTTTCCTTTTACTAAGTTATTATCTATGAAAATAAAAATATTTGCTAGTTATATGCTCCTATCATGATATTTTGAATAGGGTCAGGGCCTAATCTATCATTTCCTTCCCTTTTTGTGCATAATCCCATTTTAGTAAATTTTATTAAAAGTACTAAGTTCGTTCATTACCTGTATCTTTAGAAATCAGTACGTATTTATCAAAATTATAATGTTTTGGTAAGTACATCAATAAACAGTTTAATCAGTGATTTACCACATAATTAGTGACCCTATCAGTTACCAGTTACAGGGCATTACCCTTCAGTTATATGCGTGGCTTCAGGCCAGGTCCCCCGATCGACTTGACAGGTGTACATTTATCCACATATCGTAACAGCTACCAGGGGTTCACTATCAGAGAATGATTAGTAATGTAGTTTCATATTCATCTCATTCCCTATTTTAAAATTAAAATAAATTACAATGCGGGCCCAATGAGCTTTTCAATGATCATTTATCAATACAAGGATGTATGCACTGAGCTTTGGCTCACAGTTTGAAATGTTTTTATGTTTTGTTTTAAGAAAATATTCAGTGAATCACCCTCAAGCAGGCAGGATGACTGAAAGTGATAAGTGAGCAAGAAAGTCAAAACAAAAGGAATAGTGGTGTGTTAGTGCTGAGATGTTTTGAGCAATGTATTATGAAACATTTTAATGTTAAAGCTATATACTCTACAAGAGTTACTATATTTTGATGTAAACCTTGGAATAGTTAAATAGTTTGACGTTAGAACTGTTTATATATGGTTTGATGGGTTGTGATTGTGTGAATACTTTTGACGGTAAACATTGATTAGCTAGCATGGCTAAATTTATTATTTATAAGCAAAGCCTTGTCCTTTTTGGACGGCAGTGATGCACTGATTCACTTGGGATAATATCTCTAATTGGTGAATCTAATGAAGAGAACGAAATTAGCGAATTATGTACATTTGGAGCATTACAGTTTAGTTTAATGATATTCTTGTCTATAGTAAAACTGAGCAAGAGCATGTTAACCACCTGAAGCAAGTCTTTTCTACCCTCAGAGAGTAAAAACTATATGGCAAGCTTGAAAAGTGTGATTTCTTTGTTCCAAGAGCTGTTTTCCTTGGATATGTTGCCTCCTGTGATGGCATTCAAGTTGATGATACCAAGATAAAGCAATCAGATCTTGGCCAGTCCCAAATTAAATCACAGTAGTAAGAAGCTTTCATGGTCTTGCCTCATATAGGAGGTTTATCAAAGATTTCAGTTCCATGATTGCCCCAATTATAGAATGCATGATGAAAGGCATTTTCACTTGGTCCCCACCAACTTAGGAGGCATTTGAGACCATTAAGCGGAGGTTATGTGAGGCACCAGTCTTAGTAATACCTAACTTTAAAGAATTGTTTGAGGTAGAGTGTGATGCAAGTGGAGCAGGTATTGGAGTAGTACTAACTCAACTTAGGAAGCCCCTAGCCTCTTTTAGTGAGAAGGTTAGTCGTCTAAAGCTCAACTATTCTACTTATAAAAAAGAATTTGATGTAATAGTGAGGGCATTGAATCACTGGAGTCACTATCTCAAGCCCAACGCTTTTGTTCTTCACTCAGATCACTAGGTTCTCAAGTTTCTCAATGGTCAGCCTAAGCTTAATGCCCGACATGTTAAATGGATAGAGTTTCTCTAAGCTTTCACTTTCTCTACCAGCCACAAGAAGGGTATTGAAAATGTGGCAGTTGATGCCCTTTTCGAAAAACATGGTCTTTTTTCTGTCTTAGGAACAAAACTATTGGGGTTGCAGTCCATACAAACCTGTTATTCTAACAACTTAGCTTTCTAAGAGTTAGTGAAGAACATTCCAGCTCGAGGACCCCATTTGATGCAAGAAGGCTTTTTATTTAAGGGGAACAAACATTGTATTCCAGCTTGCCCCTTGAGAGAGTTACTGGTTAAGGAAGGCCATGGATGATCTCTTGCTGGTCATTTTGGGTTGAACAAGACTATGGATATTCTCAAGGAGCATTTCTATTAGCCTAAAATAGGGAAGGATATCCGCAGAGTTTTATCCAGATGCTCTGTCTACAACAAAACTAAAAGCCAGTTTCATCAAGGCTTATACACTCCAGTTGTAGTTCCCATAAGACCTTGGGAAGATGTTATCATGGATTTTGTGGTGTATTTACCAAGAACACAAAGGGGCAAGGATTCAGTTATGGTGGTTATTGACAAGTTTTCAAAAATGGCTCACTTTATATGGCCTATTATAAGATAAATGATGCTTTTCATGTTACTGATCTGTACTTGAAGGAGATCATCAGGCTTCATGGAGTATCAAAGACCAAAGTGAGTGATAGAGACCCTAAATTTCTATCCCACTTTTAGACGAGTTTATGACATCTGTTGGGGACAAAGCTATGCTACAGCACCATTTGCCATCCCCAGATCGATAGCCAGATTGAGGTCACCATTAGGACCCTATCAACCCTTCTCAGAACCAAGGTCCAGAAGAACTTGAAAGAGTGGGATCTCAAGCTCCCACATGCTGAATTTACATAGAACAGGGCTCTAGCTAGAGCTACTAGTTGTCTCCCTTTGAGGCACTTTATGGGATCAATCCACTCACTCCCATTGATCTCATCCCACTGCTAATTGAATGCAAGGTTAGCTATGAGGCTGAGCAAAGAGCAAGGGAGATGAAGAAACTGCATAAGCAAATCTGGGCTTACATAGTGAAGATCAATGATACCTATAAGATCAAGGCCAACAAAAATAGAACGGAGATTGAGTATCAGCCTAGTCATCTTATTTGACTGCACCTCAGGAAGGAGTGATTCCCCACTGGAGGAAAAGTAAGTTGATGGCAAGAGGAGATAGTCCCTATAAGGTTTTAGCTAAGGTAGGAGCAAATGCTTACAACCTAGAGCTCCCTAGAGAAATGGCTGCATCAGCGTCCTTCAATGTAGGAGACCTGAGTCCTTATATGGAGGATGGGATTCATTATGGGGATTTGAGGGCAAATCCTTTCAATGAAAGGGACGATGATGCATTTGAAGATTTCATTCAGGCTCCAGAAAAGAAAGATGAGAGACATTACTCGTTGATCACCTAAAGGATCAGTTCTGTGTCAACAAATAGTTCAACTTTGAGGCTTGCCTAGGGAGGTCCTTGCTATGTTGGACACCTTAGGAGATCCTAATCACAACCAGAGACTCATTTTGAGGCTAACACAATAGCCTTAGTTCGCTATAGATCAATGAGGCTTTAACTTCAGTGAATTACCAAGGTGCACCATGAGTCACTGATCTGTTATTTTGAATCAAAGAGCATCTGTCCCTTTTAGAACGTAGCTTAGCTTATTTGATAGCTCCTAAATAACCTACTAAATGATAAAGATTGCTTCAAGATCTCTAGGGAGTCATTACGATCACCTCCAGTTTCAGCAGCAATTTAGAGCACTTTGACCCCATCATGGCAGCTATTTTCACTCATTTAAGGACTTGAAAGGGTGTTAAAAATATTATCAATAAAGGTCCGAAAGTTACAGAATTAGATCAGAAGGCATTAGCTTTTAACCACCACAAACTCAAAGGAAATTCCCTTTGTTATTAGCTACTGTATTTGCTGTTAGCTGGGTCATCATCATACCTAGCAGCAGCAAATTGCATCTAAAGGCCATCATTAGTAGTCCTTTTTCACTAGCTTGACACCTCAATAATAGAGATTAGCAACTCCATTAGGTGTCAAAGATCAGGGCACAGCTACTGTTTTTAGGTTGTTTAGTTTAAAACTTTTTTGCGGTGTTTTGGTCTCTTTGTATTTTTAGTTTTAGCCGTTGTTAGAGTGAGTAAGGCTTGATATAAAATCCTAAATTTACATTATAAGAACTCACTTATTATATTGGAATACATTGATTTTGCTAGCTGTAAGCATTCTTTGTTAAATCTCTCTAAACTTTATTGTAATTACTGGTGGTGTTTAGCAAGTGGACTCTTTATCTGATCTTCTGGTGCTTGGGCTTTAGGAAGGTTGGTGGTGAGTTCTTGCAGTCTTAGTTGGTGGTTCTCACCTTTATTTCAAGGCATATCTTCCATGTTGAGTTTCTAAGTTTAGTTGAATCCATATTGGCAACCTTGACATGCATTAAATTTCTTGCTTGCTCAATGTTCACACCATGGTCTAAAAACATTGACGTTTGTGCCAAATAATTTATGTAGGCCTTCACCAGGCCACAAAGACCATGGTGGAGTCTATATGCGAAGGTGGCTTCTTGAATAAGAGTGAGACTAAGGCATGGGATTTCCTACAAGATTTAGTAGAAAAGACCTTCCAATGGGAAACCACTAGCGGTGAGGGTTTAGGTGCTAGAATCAGTAGCCAAGAGGGAGGGATGCACACGGTGGCAGATACCACATATATTGATCCTACATTTGTTGCCCTAGCAAATATGCTGAAGGCGTTTGTGTTGTCTCAAGCATCGACCAACTTTCCCACTACCCAAATGATCTTATGTTCTTAACGTCAATCCACCGATCACTCTCTAAGTGCATGTCCCCTAATTACTCAACAATTGGCTACAAGCCAAGAGCAAGGTTAAGTGAATGCAGCCTTCCAAAGGCCAAAATTTGATCCCTACTCTCTGATTTTCAACTCGAGGTGGGCTAAACACCCTAATTTTTTATAGATCGGGCTAATGCTTTAATATCCAACAATCAAGGTGGGAGTTTTTAAGGAAATTCCTCATCTTCTTCATACCAAAAGCCATCCTTCTAAGGGATATACAATGCCCCTAGGGGACATCCCCTTCAACAATGTGTAGCATAATCATATCCCCCTCTCGATTACAATGATTGGGATAAAATGAACACGAAAGTCAATGACATAGAGAGGATGATTAGAGAACTTAAAGAATCAAATGAGAGAATGATGAAGATAATGAATGAACAATTTACACAATTAGCCATGCCTAATATGGAAAAGAGGGTTTTTCCTAGTCGACTGGAGGTAAACCTAAGTGGGGGATCCTCCTTTTCATTTGATCCCAATGATGTTTGTAAAATGAATGCTATAATTTCTTATGGTCAAGCAACAAGGTTGACACCTATATGGGTAAGCAAAATAAGAATGGTTCCCCTTCCCCATCATCTTGCTTGCCTTCCCCTCAAAGTGGTGATGTGCTTCCTTCCCTAGCTGATTTAACTCCTTTTAAGGAAGTGGATGAACCCAAGGAGAGTGAGTCAACTAATGATTCTACCCATCCTAGGGATACTCTTACCTCCTTCTCCTTCTACTTCTAAGCCCCCTCTTCTTTCCCCTAACCAATTGAAGGGGAAGAAAGTCCAATATCATGCTGATAAAATTAAGAAGACTTTCTCCAAAGTCAA
This sequence comes from Carnegiea gigantea, assembly GCA_029747015.1. Taxonomy (NCBI): domain Eukaryota; kingdom Viridiplantae; phylum Streptophyta; class Magnoliopsida; order Caryophyllales; family Cactaceae; genus Carnegiea; species Carnegiea gigantea. The sequence continues at coordinate 225,411 of JAKOGI010001400.1, forward strand.
AATAAACATCTCGCTACTTGATGTGATACAACAAATGTTCTTCATAAGTGCATAAAGTGTACATCATTTTAGGGTCATTTTTGTTGCATTATTAGGGAATTCATAAGCTTTATGTTATAATTTGTACCAGAAATTCCCATTTTACACTTGGCTATAGTTCTTTGATGGTTTTTGTAGGTTTTGAGACCTTTTTAACCAAGCATTGACCCTTAAAAGTCAAGTTTGTGACTCATCGCGGATGTCCCCTAGTCACTGTGCCTATGGAGAGAAAGAAGAACAAGATTCAACTGAGACAGAGGCCTTCATGGACTATCCATGGTGAAAGCCACAGCCCATGGTAGGCTTGTAACAGCTACAACTGTTCAATTTTCTCGGTTTTGTGGCTGAGAATGATTGTTGACTGCTATAACTTGGCATCTTCAGCTGCTTGAAGGGGGGACCTAATTTTTTTCTAACCCAAAAATCTCTCAAATAGTTTTAGATTCTTGTCATTTTGGAGCAAAAAGGAAGATTAGAAGAAAGACTTATTGCAATTTAAAGCCTTGGAGATTGAAGAATTGTGAAGAATTCCATGGTTGCTAAGCAAATTCTTTTCTCTTACTTTTCAACTCCATTAGAATAGTTCTTATTTGTTTTGATTTTTATATTGACTTCATTTTGGTTGTTCAATAATTATGAATGAGTAATTTTCTTTGGTCTAGGGATTTGATAGCCAATTAATGAAACTTCATCCTTAATCTTTATTAAAATTATGCTTTATCTATTTGGAATCTTTAAATCTATCCTGTCCTGTGAATATTGTGAGCAGTTTAGGCCAAAATTGCTTGCAAATTATTGAATGGTTGGGCGAAGTACTTAAAAGTAAAACTTGTTATTGGATCGACAAGAATAGACTTAATAAAGTAATTTTTGAGAAAAAATTGCATATTGAGAGGAAATTTGACAAGTTAGACTTTTAATTTTATACTAAATTCAAGAATCCATTAAAATAATGGTGATTTGTTTAGTCTAAATACTTCAGCTCATTTTGAAAGAAAGAATTGGATATTATATGATTGTCGTCCTTTGATTCAACTAAATTTGAGTAAGCACATACTTCATTTACTGGATCTTGTTTATTATTGGTGAAACAAATCCTTAGGCATTTTTGATTGATAGAATTCATAAGTCCAAAATTAGCATTCATCTAGTAATAGATTAGTTTTAGAAGACAAACCAACTCAATATATTTTGCATAGCATTTTGAAAAGGATTAATGTAGTAGATTGCATTAGTCTTTGTGGGAATAATATTTAAACTAAACGACAACACCCATGCGGTTGCAGAGTGCCAAGTTTTTGGTGCCATTATCGGGGATCAATTTGCGAATATTGAGTTCGTCCTTTATAGATTGACTAAGCATTTTTCTTTTCTTCGTCTTTATTATTTTTGATTTGCTTTGGTAGTGTTTGTGGTGGTGTTTGTATGATTTGTCCACTTATATGTGAAGCCCCTTCCCTTTCAAATTCGATCGGGAAATAGGAAAAACTTTTCGTTTCAGACGGAAGAAGCTAGGGTTAGAGGTGCGAAAACTCCAAGTCCAAAAAGCTTGAAGCCTATTCAACAATGGCACGAGGTGAAGGAGATCAACGCAGAACGCTTAGGGATTTCATTACCCAGGTGTTCATGGTATCACTTCAAGCATAGCAGGGCCAACTATGGAAGCTCATATTTTGTAATAGTCCAACCCTATATTATATTTATTCTTTTCATTAATCTATGTGATTAATTTCGTCGCATTTAAATCATTGTTTCCTTTGTTATTTCAAGTGGGAAATCTAATGGGCCTCACCTTGCAATTCGAGTTTTGTTTTGTAAAATCATCGAAATTAGACCTTGATATTTATGAATTAAGTGATTTAATTATCTTTAGGTCAATCGCAAACTTTAAAAAAAAAAAAAAAAAAAAAATTTCACAAACGCACTCGGTTTCAGTTTTTTCTCAAAACCGAGCCCATTTAGGGCCGTTTGCGATGCAACAAGTCTTGAACCTCACTTGTTTAGCTAATCTCACTTAATTAAGCCTTAATCAAGCATGCTTTTCTTGACTTTTCTCTTTCAATTTTCAGCCAAGTAAATTGAAATATAAATTGTAAAATTTTTTCATTTTGGTTCATTTTTAACCAAGCCTTTTTGTGAGCTTCTCTCTCTTCCCTCTCCTCCTCTCTCTACACGGCAACAACAGAGAAACCATCACCATTTCAGCCACCTTCAACCACCAAAAAACCCACCAAACATCCCTACTCACCACCCCCAAACATCCCTTTCACTTTCATAGACATCAAGCATCATTTCTAGCAACTTTCTCAAGCACAAAGTAAGTGTTCTTTTGACCCCTATGTTGATTTGTGTTTTGATTCTTGATCTTGTTGATTTTTGGTTCTTATTATGGTTGTTTTAGTGATGGATCATGCTGTTTTTGAGGTTTTAAGAACCTCCTTGTTGATGGATTAAGGTAGAGATGAAGTTAGGGTTAGGGTTTCATCTTGTTCATGCAAGTCACTTGTTCAAGTGAGGTTTATTGCTTGTTTTATCCTTGTTTTGGCTTATGTTTTAATATATTGAAGTTTCTTGTGGTGTTTATGGTGTTTGGGAAAAGATGGAAGTGAGTTCAAGTTAACCCAAAGCTAGGGTTTTGCTCAAAATGCATGATTTGGACCAACTAAGGCTAAATGTGTGGTGTGTGAGTATATGTGACTAAAAAGGGAGCTTTATTTGATATGAATATGAAAAGAAATTATGTATGGTGTTTTTGTATGAGGTTGGGATGTACCAAAGTGTATTTACACACTCTTAAAAAGGAGTTTGAGTTGGGGATTGGTGAAAAACATGAAGGAAAACACTAAAGCAGTGCTGCTGGAATTTTCAGAGACACAGGGCAGGCTTTGAAAGGAAACTGGTAATGATCGGCCAATCCAAAAATTCTGATTTTTGGTGGGGAGATAGGTCAGTGTGTTAGCTTCAAAATGACTCTTGAATCGCATCAATCCGAGGTCTGTGGAAAAAGTTATGGTCATTTTACCGAACCTGTGCAGGATGGGTTTAAAACTGACATGTTAGTGTTCTAACCCCTTTTTAGGAAACCTAGCATGGGAGTCATGTTTTGAGTCCTTGGTGAAAGTTTTAGAGGCCTTCCTAAGCTATTTATATTGGGGTCTTACGTCCTATTTGGAGGTCGGGACGCTGAGTTATGGGTTATTCTTCCCATACCCTCCTTTGAAGACCAAATGTTCTAAATTAGCTACCATGTCTCACTTCTCATTTTTTTAGTTTACATCAATGTCTTTTTGGTTACTCATGAACCGTTGTGTAATAGCTCTTCATAAGCCAATTTTATTTAAAATTATCAGTTATGAAAACATGATCGTTTCTAACCTCATGTTCCTGTAATGGACTTTTTGAGCAGAATCAAGGCCTAAGCTTCCATTTTCTTCACTTTTGTATATCTCATTCCTCTGTGCATTAACATTTAAAACTTCCAGGTACGTTTATTGCCTGTATCTTTAGTACTCAGCATGCATTTATCAAAATCATAATATTTTGATAAGCAGCATCAATGAATCATTTTAATCAGTGTTTCATCACATAATTGGTGACCCCGTCAGTTATCAGTTACAGGGCATTGCCCTCAGTTACCCGCGCGGCTTCAGGCCAGGTCCCTCGGTCGGCTTGGCAGGTGTACACCTATTCACAGATCGTAACAGTTACTAAAGGGGTGCACTAGCAGATAATAATCCGCAATACAGTTTTATATACATCTCATTCCCTGTTTTCACTTAAAATGAATTGCAAGTGGGCCCTAAATTACTTTTCAATGAACCTTTAACAGTACAGGGATGCATGTACTGAGCTTTGGCTCACAGTTCGAAATATTTTTATGTTTTGTTTTAGGCAAATGTTCAGTGAACCGCCCTGAGGCGGGCAGGGAGGCCGGAGGTGATAAATGAGACAGAACCCTTCATGTAGTGGACGGTGTGGGAGAGCCAAGATGCTATCGTGGCATATTGTGATGTATTTTGGAGTGCCTAATGTATTTTAAGTTAACTTATGTATTTTGATGCTGCGACTGTATTTCCAAACCGAGTTATGTAAGGTTGTGTTATTCTTGGGATGTTAGAACCTTTTTGTATACAATTGAATGGTTTGGGTGTTATGATGGTGTATACCCTATTATGGGGTAACCTTTGGATTAAGATAAATCTTCATGTTTAATGCAAGCCTTGTCCTTCATGGACGGCGGTAATGCCCCGTTCATTGAGTCATTGTATCTTATTGGTATTCTTAAGCAGATGGAAACAGGAAATGGATCATGTATACTTGGGGTGTTACAGATTTGGTATCAGAGCCCAGGTTTACATTTTCTTGAGGACAGTAGAGTGAGAACCTCTAGGGTGAGTATTCGAATGGTGTAGTGATGGGGAGGCTACCTATAGTCTATTGCTAGAATGATATTGATATTATCTATAGTCTATTGCTAGAATGATATTGATATTAAGAGCGTAATATCGATATTAGACTGTCAGTTGCTTTCATTTGTAAGCTTTTTGTTTATGGATGTGCATACCTCTTACATATGTGTTTTTCTTTTGTTAGATGGACCCTTATGGGGTTAATATGCTACCGGGGGGCTCTATGATAGCTCATATTGCCTTGCTACACATGAGTATGGAAGGACATGCACAGGACCCTTATTCTGAGTTTCACAGTATTACCGTCCGTGCCCAGAGACTGCTTGAGTCCTTACCTCTGGTTGGCCCGTGGGTGGAATTTAGGCAGCGTTACCAGAACTTTATGATGACAGGGAACCCAGGCTTGGACGGGCCTAGGTTTCAGGCCCAGGGAGCGTGGATGACTCTCACTACGGAATTGTTATTAAGAGAGGAGTTCGAATTGAGGGGACTGACTATGGAAACTCTTCAACATGTTTTCCCCCTATATCAGGTCCACCCTCCACCTGTAGCCCCGGTACCAGCACAGGGGCCACCCTCCCCGCCAGTACCAGCACAGGGGCCACCCTCCCCGCCAGCACCAGCACAGGGGCCACCCATTCCACCCGCACCAGCCACCCCACTGATGCCCGATAGCCCTGGGGAGGCTTACGTGGTAATAGATATCCCTAGCACCCCAGAAGTGGTGGTGATTAGCTCTGAGGATGAGAACCACCAGGGCGATGAGGACGATCCAGAGGAGGAGGATCCCGAGGAGGATCAAGATAGTGATGAGATGGGGATAGACCCGCAAGGGGAACAAGAGGCGGATGAGTTGATGATGGGACTAGGGGAGGAGCCTGAGCCACAGATTCAACAGGAGGTCGATGGTGCCGAATCAGAGGCATCTATGAGTAGTTTTGATTCAGGTGAAGAACCTGATGATGAGTCTGACCCCGATTACGATCCATCCAGGGATCGTTAGGTGGTTCTATAGGCTAGCCTAGTGGTTTTATTTTGAGTCCTGTATGTAGTAATGGTTTGGCTGGATTGGATCATTACATTTTGTGGGGCATCTGGCATTGTATATAGTTAGTCCAATCCTCGCCAACCAGGATGATATAGTCCGTACCTTGTTTTTGGGGTTATGTCACGGACTTAGTGCATAGGGGCTATTTAGTTTTAATGATACGGAAAGAGTTAGAGTTAGTCTTGCGTACTTAGCTTGATGTACTGTACTTTTGTTGCTCATATATATAAATCAATGATGTTTGTAAGTAAGCAGTGTTGAAATGATAATGCTTTAAGTTATGATATAATCTGATATGTCTGGAGGTTCTAGTGTTTGAATTGCTTTATTTACTATATGTTCAGAATGTCCCAGTCAGTACATAACAACATGGAGGTTCAGGTAGAGGACGATATGGGGCACGGCCAGGGATCGGGTGATCAAGCCTCCTGCCAAGAACCACAACACGGGGACACGCCACCATTGCCCTCTGTATTAGCTAGCAACTTAGGAGACCCAAGTTATTGGCCAACCTTAGTTGCTGAATTAATGAAGCGAATTCCCCAAGTACCTGTTGAAACCCCTCCTAAAGAGGATAATTTGGCAGACAGGGTAGCACGGCGCAACCCTAAAGTTTATAATGGATCTTATGATCCAGTAGTGCTAGAAGAATGGATAAGGGGAATGGAGAAAGTTTTCGCCGTAGTTGGGGTACCAGAAGAAAAGAAAATGAACATTGGGACGTATTATCTGTCAGGTGAAGCTGACATTTGGTGGAGTACTGTGAAGGATAAACTCCTAGGGCCTGAATTCACTTGGAATAAATTTTTAGTGGAGTTGAGGGCGAAATTTTACCCAGCTGTGGTGCAAAGGCAAAAGGAGAAGGAATTTATGGAGTTGAAAATGAGTGGCAACATGTCTGTGATGCAATATGCTAGTAAGTTCACAGAACTATCTAGATTTGTCCCTGAATTTGTATCCTCTGAAAGGTTAAAGATGAGAAGGTTCGAGGAAGGTTTGGCCTTCTACATTCGGAATCAGTTAGCGGGGCAACCAATTTTGACTTGTCAAGAATTATATGAGCGAGCAGCTGAAGTGGAACGAGTGAAGACGGAATTGAGAGCTCTGAACCCAATTAACCATAAGAGAAAGGGGTTTGAACGGGGGACTCCTAGTGAAAGTGTGAATCAGAACCAGAAAAAGCCTACTCCACTTCCCTCTAAGAGCCGTCCTATGGGCTCGTCAGTACCCGTAACCTGTGCGAAGTGTGGAAGAACAAATCACACCACTCCTGAATGCCGAGTTGGCAGCAACAAATGTATGTGGTGTGGAAGTCCTGAACACCTCATCACTGCATGCCCCCGCCGACTGAAAGCTGTAGATAGAGGCGCAGCAAAACCTTTAGCTCCGCCCCGCCAGGGACCCCCACCTACAAGGCCTGCAGTTGCAGGAAGGGCATTCGTGATGAACAAAAAGGAAGCTGCTCCCTCTGGTACGGTAGTCACTGGAACTCTCTTTTTAAATTCAAAGCCATTTTGTGTATTATTTGATTCGGGCGCCACTCATTCATTCATATCTACCCGAGCTGCTATACAATTGAGTCTGGAGAACAAAAAGATGGAAACCAATTATAGAATTAAACTACCCAACAATTCTGTGATTGAGTGCCCCTTCTCTTATGAACTTGTCCCCATCATCATTGATGAAGCTACCTTCCCTATGGATTTGATTCAATTTGACTTGACTGATTTTGATATCATTTTGGGAATGAATTGGTTACATACTTATGGAGCCAAAATTGACTGTGAAGATCTTAAGGTTATTTTGAAGGATGGGAAAGGGAGAAAAGTGTGTTTTTATGGGCAGAAAGAGACAAAATCTTGCTCTTTGATTTCCGCTATGAAAGCAAGCAAGCTGTTATATCGGGGGTGTATTGGGTATTGGTGTTATGCTATTGACTCCCAGACGAAAGAAGAGAAAGCGGAGGATATACCTGTAGTTTGTGAATTTGAAGATGTTTTTCCGGAAGAGTTACCAGGACTACCCCCACAAAGGGAAATTGATTTTGGAATTGAATTAATTCATGGGGCCCAACCTATTTCGAAAACTCCATATCGTATGGCCCCAACTGAGCTTAAGGAATTAAAGATTCAACTAGATGAACTGTTACAGAAAGGCTTCATCAGGCCAAGTGTGTCACCATGGGGTGCTCCAGTGTTGTTTGTTAAGAAAAAGGATGGAACCTTAAGACTCTGTATTGATTACAGGGAGTTGAACAAGATTACCATCAAAAACAAATATCCTCTGCCACGAATAGATGATCTGTTTGATCAACTCCAAGGAGCAGGAGTATTCTCTAAGATTGATTTGAGATTAGGGTACCATCAACTTAGGATTAAGCCTGAGGACATTCCTAAGACAGCGTTCAGGACCAGGTATGGTCACTATGAGTTCACAGTGATGCCTTTTGGCCTCACTAATGCTCCTGCAGCCTTTATGGATCTTATGAACAGGGTTTTCAGGCCTTATTTAGACAAGTTTGTCGTGGTATTCATAGATGATATCCTTATCTATTCTAAGGATGAAAAGGAACATGCTGATCAATTGCGGATAGTATTGCAAACTCTGAGGGAACATCAACTCTACGGCAAATTAAAGAAATGTGAATTTTGGTTGGAGGAAGTAGTATTTTTGGGGCATGTGATTACCAAAGAAGGAATTAAGGTTGACCCCCAAAAGGTGAGAGCAATCACAGAATGGCCAAGGCCTACCAACGTCACAGAGATTAGAAGCTTTCTGGGTTTAGCAGGCTATTATCGAAGATTCGTTAAAGATTTTTCAAAAATAGCATCACCCCTCACCAATCTACTGAAGAAGGTAAATAAGTTTGAGTGGACTGAAAGGTGTGAGGAAGCTTTCCAAGAGCTAAGGCAGCGTCTCACTACCGCCCCAATCCTAACTTTACCAATGGAAGGAAAAGAGTATACTGTATATAGTGATGCTTCGAAGAATGGTTTGGGGTGCGTACTAATGCAGGAGGACAAAGTAGTAGCTTATGCTTCTCGACAACTCAAGCCATATGAGAAGAACTACCCTACCCATGACTTGGAGTTAGCAGCTGTGGTCTTTGCATTGAAAATTTGGAGACATTATTTATATGGGGTATCGTGCAAGATCTATACTGATCATCAAAGTTTAAAGTATATCTTCACCCAGAAGGAGCTCAATTTGAGACAGCGGCGTTGGCTTGAGTTGCTTAAGGACTACGATTTGCAAATTCAATATCATCCTGGTAAAGCAAATGTGGGGGCAGATGCTCTAAGTAGGAAAGCGCAACATAGCTCGAACACTGTGATGATCACTCAATTGAATCTCTTAAGAGAACTGGAGTCCTTTGGGATTCAATTGGTGTCCCACGGGCAAACGAAGGCTCGTTTATCAGTACTCACTTTACAGCCTTCCTTAGAGGAGGAAATACGACTGAATCAGGAAAGTGATCCCGAACTTCAAAGGATAAAACAAAATTTAGAGAAAGGGAAATCTCCAGGATTTGTAGTACATGAGGATGGGACTCTGAGGTTCCAGAATCGTCTATGTGTGCCCAAACATAGGGAATTAAGAAAGCAGATCCTAGAAGAGGCTCACAATACTCGTTATTCAGTGCATCCAGGAGGCACCAAGATGTACAGAGATCTGAGACAATATTTTTGGTGGAATAATATGAAGAAGGACGTTGCAGAATATGTGGATAGGTGTCTAATTTGTCAGAAAGTTAAAGCCGAGCATCAACGTCCTGTGGGTGAACTACGACCCTTAGAAATTCCAACATGGAAGTGGGATTCGATTTCGATGGACTTTGTTATGGGTTTACCGCTTTCTGCCACGAAAAAGAATGCTATCTGGGTCATAGTTGATCGACTCACAAAGTCAGCTCATTTCCTACCCATCAAGGATACTTGGGGAGTTGAAAAACTAGCTCAACTGTATGTTAAGGAGATAGTCCGTCTACATGGGATTCCTTTAGACATAGTCTCAGATAGGGACCAAAGGTTCCAAGCACGTTTCTGGCAAGCGCTTCAAAAAGCCTTTGGAACCAAACTAAACTTCAGTAGCTCCTACCACCCAGAAACAGATGGACAAACTGAAAGGGTAAACCAAATTGTGGAAGACATGCTAAGAGCTTGTGTATTGGAGTTTCAAGGGAAGTGGGAAGATGACTTGCCTCTGGTAGAATTCTCTTATAACAACAGCTATCAATCCACCATCAAGATGGCCCCATTTGAGGCTCTGTATGGAAGAAAATGTAGAACCCCATTGTGCTGGAGTGATTTGGATGAGGCACTGATTATAGGTCCTGAAATGATTCAAGAGACCACTGAAACTATAAGAAAGATTCAGGAACATATCAGAATTGCCCAAAGTCGACAGAAAAGTTATGCAGACAAAAGAAGAAGACCTCTAGAGTTTCAAGTAGGTGATAAAGTTTTTCTGAAGGTTTCACCAACTAGAGGTGTTAAGAGGTTCGGAATACGGGGAAAATTGAGTCCAAGGTATATTGGACCTTACGAAATCATTGAACAGTTAAATCCTGTAGCTTATCGGCTAGATCTGCCTATAGAGCTTGAGCATGTACATAACGTGTTCCATGTCTCTTAGCTTAAGAAATACATTCCAGATCCAGATCATACCATTGTATCTGAACCGATTGATATCGCTGAAGATCTAGTATATGAAGAACGTCCTGTTCAAATACTAGATCACAGGATTAAACAATTGCGCAACAAGCAGGTCCCATTGGTCAAAGTGCTATGGTCAAACCACACCTCCCAGGAAGCCACTTGGGAGACCGAAGAGGCTATGAGAACTGCATATCCATATTTATTTGAGGTAATTCCTGCATGATGAAATTCGTCAGTTTCGAGGACGAAACTTTTTAAGGGGGGAAGACTGTAATAGTCCAACCCTATATTATATTTATTCTTTTCATTAATCTATGTGATTAATTTCATCGCATTTAAATCATTGTTTCCTTTGTTATTTCAAGTGGGAAATCTAATGGGCCTCACCTTGCAATTCGAGTTTTGTTTTGTAAAATCATCGAAATTAGACCTTGATATTTATGAATTAAGTGATTTAATTATCTTTAGGTCAATCGCTAACTTAAAAAAAAAAAAAAAAAAAATTTCACAAACGCACTCGGTTTCAGTTCTTTCTCAAAACCGAGCCCATTTAGGACCGTTTGCGATGCAACAAGTCTTGAACCTCATTTGTTTAGCTAATCTCACTTAATTAAGCCTTAATCAAGCATGCTTTTCTTGACTTTTCTCTTTCAATTTTCAGCCAAGTAAATTGAAATATAAATTGTAAATTTTTTTCATTTTGGTTCATTTTTAACCAAGCCTTTTTGTGAGCTTCTCTCTCTTCCCTCTCCTCCTCTCTCTACACGGCAACAACAGAGAAACCATCACCATTTCAGCCACCTTCAACCACCAAAAAAACCCACCAAACATCCCTACTCACCACCCCCAAACATCCCTTTCACTTTCATGGACATCAAGCATCATTTCTAGCAACTTTCTCAAGCACAAAGTAAGTGTTCTTTTGACCCCTATGTTGATTTGTGTTTTGATTCTTGATCTTGTTGATTTTTGGTTCTTCTTATGGTTGTTTTAGTGATGGATCATGCTGTTTTTGAGGTCTTAAGAACATTCTTATTGATGGATTAAGGTAGAGATGAAGTTAGGGTTAGGGTTTCATCTTGTTCATGCAAGTTACTTGTTCAAGTGAGGTTTATTGCTTGTTTTATCCTTGTTTTGGCTTATGTTTTAATATATTGAAGTTTGTTGTGGTGTTATGGTGTTTGGGAAAAGATGGAAGTGAGTTCAAGTTAACCTAAAGCTAGGGTTTTGTTCAAAATGCATGATTTGGACCAACTAATGCTAAATGTGTGGTGTGTGAGTATATGTCACTAAAAAGGGAGCTTTATTTGATATGAATATGAAAAGAAATTATGTATGGTGTTTTTGTATGAGGTTGGGATGTACCAAAGTATATTTACACACTCTTAAAAAGGAGTTTGAGTTGAGGATTGGTGAAAAACATGAAGGAAAACACTAAAGCAGTGCTGCTGGAAGTTTCAGAAAAACAGGGCAGGCTTTGAAAGGAAACTGGTAATGATCGGCCAATCCAAAAATTCTGATTTTTGGTGGGGAGCTAGGTCAGTGTGTTAGCTTCAAAATGACTCTTGAATCGCATCAATCCGAGGTCTGTGGAAAAAGTTATGGTCATTTTACCGAACCTGTGCAGGATGGGTTTAAAACTGACATGTTAGTGTTCTAACCCCTTTTTAGGAAACCTAGCATGGGAGTCATGTTTTGAGTCCTTGGTGAAAGTTTTAGAGGCCTTCCTAAGCTATTTATATTGGGGTCTTACGTCCTATTTGGAGGTCGGGACAATAAGTTATGGGTTATTCTTCCCATACCCTCCTTTGAAGACCAAATGTTCTAAATTAGCTACCATGTCTCACTTCTCATTTTTTTAGTTTACATCAACGTCTTTTTGGTTACTCATGAACCGTTGTGTAACAGCTCTTCATAAGCCAGTTTGATTTAAAATTATCAGTTATGAAAACATGATCGTTTCTAACCTCATGTTCCTGTAATGGACTTTTGAGCAGAATCAAGGCCTAAGCTTCCATTTTCTTCACTTTTGTATATCTCATTCCTCTGTGCATTAACATTTAAAACTTCCAGGTACGTTTATTGCCTGTATCTTTAGTACTCAGCATGCATTTATCAAAATCATAATATTTTGATAAGCCCATCAATGAATCATTTTAATCAGTGTTTCATCACATAATTGGTGACCCCGTCAGTTATCAGTTACAGGGCATTGCCCTCAGTTACCCGCGCGGCTTCAGGCTAGGTCCCTCGGTCGGCTTGGCAGGTGTACACCTATTCACAGATCGTAACAGTTACTAAAGGGGTGCACTAGCAGATAATAATCCGCAATACAGTTTTATATACATCTCATTCCCTGCTTTCACTTAAAATGAATTGCAAGTGGGCCCTAAATTACTTTTCAATGAACCTTTAACAGTACAGGGATATATGTACTGAGCTTTGGCTCACAGTTCGAAATATTTTTATGTTTTGTTTTAGGCAAATGTTCAGTGAACCGCCCTGAGGCGGGCAGGGAGGCCGGAGGTGATAAATGAGACAGAACCCTTCATGTAGTGGACGGTGTGGGAGAGCCAAGATGCTATCGTGGCATATTGTGATGTATTTTGGAGTGCCTAATGTATTTTAAGTTAACTTATGCATTTTGATGCTGCGACTGTATTTCCAAACCGAGTTATGTAAGGTTGTGTTATTCTTGGGATGTTAGAACCTTTTTGTATACAATTGAATGGTTTGGGTGTTATGATGGTGTATCCCCTATTATGGGGTAACCTTTGGATTAAGATAAATCTTCATGTTTAATGCAAGCCTTGTCCTTCATGGACGGCGGTAATGCCCCGTTCATTGAGTCATTGTATCTTATTGGTATTCTTAAGCAGATGGAAACAGGAAATGGATCATGTATACTTGGGGTGTTACATATTTTGAGCTCAAACTAGCTCTTATTTTCATGGTGCAATAAACCTAATTTGGAGGAACCCCGATGGAGGATCCGAATCTACACCTCTCAGTCCTTTTAAAGGTGTGTGATGCCTTGAAGCTCAATGGAGTTTCAATCGACACCATACAACTTGCTTATTTCCTTTTTCATTAAGGGATAAAGCGCTAGTGTGGCTCCATTCATTACCTCCAGGGTCGGTAAGCACATGGGATGAGCTCACCAAGGCTTTCCTTACGAAGTTCTTTCCTCCTAGCAAGATGGAAAGCCTAAGGAATCAAATCACAATTTTTGCTCAACGGGAGGATGAGACGCTGTATGAAGGTTGGGAGCTGTTTAAGGATTTATTGCGGCTATGCCCACATCATGGACTCCAAAGATAGATGATTATTCAAACCTTCTATAATGGAGTCACTGAACTGATGCAGTCTACTATAGATGCGGCAACGAGTGGCACCTTTATGTACAAGATGGAGGATAAGGCCTACAACTTGATTGTAATGCCCCAAAAAATGCTAATGACATGATTTATGAAAAATTACAGCGGAAGATTTAATGATGGAAGGTGCTACTGCCGTCCTGATAAGGACAAGGTTCACTGAAACCATTTAATCTTGCAACTTATGTTCAAATCACAATAACTATTAAATTAAAACCCTTCAAGACCAAAGTCCATAATAGTTTAACTTTAATACTATGTGCTAACTCACACTCCACACTATACAAGTATATTGAATATAGACCCAACTTGACCCTAAGGTCGATCCCAACATTCATGCCATGGTGAATCCTATGTGAGCATCTGATGACTTCCAAAAGGGATTGCTAAATGAAGATACATGTGATACTTCATCACCTAAAATGGAAAACATCAAAACAATTCAAAAATATGAGCAAAAACTCAGTACATGCATTCTGTATTGTAAAATGAGCGTTGAAACACAGTTGATCGGTACCCACCTTTGCAATTTATTTAATTAGCAATAACAATGAAAATGAACGTAATATGAAATTGAATTGCTCATTGTTATCTGGATGTGAACCCCTTGCAATGATATGATCTATACATAGATGTACACCTGCCAATCCGTTCAAGAGTTGGCCTGAAGCCAAGCGAGTATATGATGGGCTGATGCCCTATAGATGATAACTAACAGGGTCATAAGTTAGATGGCAAATCATTATATAAACTAATTCATTGATAAACTCATTAAGAGTTGTGACTTGATAAACATGTTATGTTTTCTGAAGATACAGGCAATGAACATACCTTGAGTCTTCAAAAAAAATGCCATCTTACTTGATAAACTTGTTATGACTTGATAACACTAATGCATTATGGGGAACGATAACTAGGCCTCGATTCTGTTTCATAAATGTCATTGTAAGTGTATGTAGTTAGTAAATGATCCTTACTCATATAATTAAGTAAGTATGTGTAATAGAAATTGAGTAATTAAATGGTATACGTAACTGGGGCATTTCAATATAGCTTCAAAATTGAATTGATGAAAGTAATTAAATTCGATATAGAGTAAATAAAAGTAAAATAGGCCACAATGAGATAAATGAGATTACAAAGGAAAAGGCCTTGATAGTGATAAATGAGAGAGTGCTTTTGGCCTTTTCTAAGATAGGTTGCTGATATGGGTTAAGGTCCGCTAATGTATAACTTGGTTCAAGATAACAGCGAGTACACTAGATTGGCTTGATAATACATTTGATACATTCTGAATGAGTAAGTAATAGAGATTTGAGGCCAAGAGAGATATATCTTGCTTCACAATAGCATAAACTGCAATAACTTTGTCTGATAAATATGGTTTCTGAGTCAAAAATTCTCCCCACTTCCCATATTTCATTCACAAGTCCATTAAATATAGAATTCCACCTCAATGAGTCATTGAACTCAATAGAAGCTATTAAGCTCACTAAACTTGGTATTTTCTTTGTAAAAGCCATAAGTGATTCAAAGCTTATAAATAAGCTCCCAAATCATACACTTATCTTCTTATTTTTCATTAATCAAACTAAAATCTCTATGAAAGTCCATGAATATTCATTTCCACCTTCAATGACCTTACTTGGCCCAAAATACACAAAATGAGTGTATGATTAATCTTACCCAATCTTTATTATTGCTCTTTAGACAATTACTCAAAATGTTTCCAAAAATCACCAAACTCAAAATACTCAACCAAAATTCATGAAATCTTATAGGAAATTTGAAAATAATATGGAAAATCTACCACAAAGTTTTCAGAATTTTCCTCCAAGTATACGCTGCACAGAAATTGCAATAACAACCCAATTTGCACTAAAGCAGGTTAGTTCATTTCAAACATTCATAACTTTCACCCTTGACCTCAAATGGAGACCTAAAACCCCAATATGGAAAGATTAAGAAGTCCCAAAAAAATTTCATTTACAACACAAAATATGATTCCCACAATAGGGTTCCCGAAATGTGGCTAGAACACAAGTATGTCAGCTTTAGTTGAACCTGTGTAGTTTTAGCAAAACAGCCATAACTTTTTCCACAAACCTCTGATTAAGGCAATTCAAAAGGCATTTGAAAGCTAACACACAGACCTATCTATCCACCTCAGTGGGCTGATCACTACCAGTTTAATCTCAAAGTTACCCCTATTTTCTACCACTTTCAGCCCTTATTGTTTTTGCTTTCTCCTCTTTTTTTCACATAAATCCTCACTTGAAATCATTTCAAATCACCAAAAACATCATCATAATCATCAATAAGACCACAGATTACAAAATCATATACAAAACAATACAAATCCATCACTTGACTTAAGCTAACTTGATCATGATAAAACCCTAACCTTAACATGCTTCAAGCTCAACCCCACCATGATCAATATCCCCAAAATCAATAAAATTTACATGATAACATCTATTTTGATCTCAAGAACATAAAACACAACAAAAACAATCATAAAAACCAAAAAACACATCAAGATCAAGTTAGGGTTTTAGCTTACTTTAGGCTTGAATTAGAGGGAGGAGGGGGCTGTTTTGAGTAATTTTGGCGGTTAGGCATAATAGCTAGCAGTAAGGGGAAGTCGGGGCAACCGAGAGGTGGCCAGAAAAGTGGCCGAAACCCACCAGAAGTGGCAGCACAAGGGACAACAGCTATTGCCCCTGTTTTCTGCAAAAGGGGTGTGAGGTAGAGAGAGAAAAATAGAGAGTTGGGTTTTGTTATTTTTGCTGAATTTTTATGTGTAAAAATTGTCAATTATTAGCTACATGTGGCTAGAAATTTTCAACCCAAAAAGTAGCTTTTTGCTGATTAAAATTAGTGCTAAAATGAGCAATTAGTGGAATAACAAAGTTAGCAAAGTTTTGAGCTTTTGTTTTAGGCCCAACAAGCTAAGTTCAGGCTTGAAAAATTATTTGAAGTGTTGGGAAAATTTTTTATTGCTCAGGATTAAAGTTTATCAAAGGTAAGAAAATAATTAGTCATAAATTATACTTACTGAGGCCTAATATCAATTCACCCGATATTTAATCAATCAATGAAACTTGAGTTAACAATCAATAAGACTTGAATTGCAAAGTGGGACCCAAATGAAATATCCCCCAACCGGGATGATTAAATACGATAAATAAAAGTGAAAAATTTAAATGACATAAGGTAATTTGATAAATATATAAATTGAGTGTAATTGAATTAATAATCATGATTTGGTTAAACAAATTACCATGAGTGATTAAATCAATAAATATGATTAATTAAATAAATAAACATGATAAATTAAATAAATAAATATGGGTTAGGGTCGGGTTATTCCAGCCTTCTCTCTTTAAAGAGTTTCGTTCTCGAAACTTATGAGTTTTGACCATGAATGCCATGCCACCTTAAGTATGGATAGTTGGTTTTCACTGCTTCCCTCTAAAAAGGTATAATTATTCCAAAGTACATAGCTGCTTAATTCTGCGATCGAATATCTAGATCCTCAGCGACTTCACTAGCTCGATTACTTTGGTTCAAAATTGATATTCTCTTCAAAAGCAAAAACTTGTTGATGCAAAGGAGGTACTTTACTATACTGGTTCTCTACCTTGACCACTAATAAGTATAGAAACCATTGCATTTCTTAATAAGTACTCTGATACTGACTCATAAAGCCCTACATAACGAGGAATCAATTATCTCTAATATCCAGTCTCTTGATAACCTTGACTTTAGAAGCCCTTTGGAATACTTTATATCTCATATGAACTTTGATTGTCTTCTTCTTTGGTTAAAATGACCATATGACTCTTGTGTAGTCCTTATGTCACCTTAGCAAGTACTTAAACTGTCTCATTATTCTTGATGCTTCTTCTAGCTTCCTCTAATACCACTAGACATTGTTTGAGATTATACCCTTGTCAAAAAGTCCTCATCTGATGTTCTTAATGCACTACATGATCTTCCCTCATCAGACTAGTCTAAGATCTGTCTAAGTCTGAATTAGACGCTAGAATAAATACGGTCAGAGATGAAAATGATAGAATTGATAGTTAAGTGAGCCATTAGGAACAAAAGAAATGAACAATGAGACTAGAAAAGCTAACCATAAGTGTATCATGAATTCTGAAATATAATGCCACAAAAATTGTGGTTTATAAATATGGATCATAAAGGGTCCAATAAATAATCAGTCAAGGCAAAAAATGACCTGGTTATACTCGGGTTTAACTGATGAATTGGAAACAAGATGACAAGCAATGGAGCTTCAACTAGATGACTTTATAGCCACAAGTAACAAGATAAGTGCAATAGATAGATGGGGCAAGCAATGTGCAATAAATAGATAGATTGGATAAGCAAAGTGCAATAGATAGACAAATAGATTGGACATGCAAGGTGTAAAGGATAGATAAATGGATTAGACGAGCAAAGTACCAATGGATAGATAAATGGATTGAGCAAGCTGCAATAGGAACATGCCTTTGCTCATATCAAGCTAATTCGAGTACAACAATAAGATTAAATGGAGAATACAGAAGTTTATTCATTAGAATTTAAGATATATGTGTGGGAATTGAATTTCAAAATAAAGAGAGCAAGGGAATTATGACAATTGCAATCACCCACACCAATGAGAGTGATGCATATTTCCATATGCATCATTTTTATTCAAGTCCAATCTCAAAGAAGAAAAGGGTCAAAGAAGATCATGCATGGAAATGTGCCTATTTGGTCTTCTTAAGTGAGTTCAAAGACTCGCGACACTATGGAGAGGTCAAAAAGAGGTTAAACTTTGCAAGAAATTTGGTGCCGAATTCATCCCTGCGGAACCCGATTTTTGTGACCACTTTTGGACAAGCTCAAGTGGACCCACAACTTGAGGGCCCATGTGATTTTGAAGCTTAAGATTTCATCTTTCAAATAAGCCCAAGTTTGTTTAATTTGGACATCATTTGATTGGGCAAAATATCACTCAAATATACGTTGTGCTGATCCAGTCCAGTCTGAGATAGGTGCATTGTTTGGGCCATAACTTTCAAACGGCTTATCCAAATTGAGCAAATGAGCCCATTCTGGAAAATAGACTTCCAGGGCTTTCTAACAAGCCCAAGAACGTGTGATTTGGCCGTGTATTCTGGAAGTTATGCTCTGTTGAAGTTGAGGCAGTTGCAAGGATTAATGCTGGGAATATGAAGAGTCTAGGTTACATATATTTGTGTGGCTGATATTGTGCACGTTTTAGATGCTTCTAGATTGATGTAATCAGCTGCAAAAATCCTAGAATATTCCTTGTAACCTCCCCCACCCCCTTTTATGATATGTCTTTTTCATTTTTCTTAGACTTTTCATTAGCTAGTTTTTTAATTGTTAGGAGTTATTTGAGTCTTTTGATTGTCTTTTGGCTGAGTCTATAAAAGGGAGGGCATGTGAAGCTAATCATTCAGCATTGTAAGAGATTTCCAAAGTAAACAAGCACCTTTGAGAGTGATTCTCATTTGTGTCTCAAAATTCCTAGTTCTATATCTTGAATTTGGCTCATTCAAGTGTGTTTCTAGGTTTCTCTTCCTTTTCCAATTGGAGTGATTCCTTGGTTAAGACAAGAGAATTAGCCCAAGATCAAGTCCATTGAGTGGCTCCGTGAAGGATTATCATTAATTACAAGGTCTTGTTTATCCTTGTTCTTTTCGTTATTATTCTTCAAACGCTCTCAACTATCTTCCACCTATTCACTTTTTCTTTGGTTGATTCTGTTTAGTTTTTGAGTTTGATTGTTATTTGGTTCACTTGCCCCCCCACATCTACATCAATTGGTATCAGAGCCAAGGCTTTTAAGTGACCCACATCATTCCCAAACACATCCCAAAAGGCCAAAATAAAAAAAAAAAAAAGAGGCACAAACCGGCAATCCGAAGTCTTGAAGACCAGAGAAGCAGCACGGTGCCACCGTGCCACCCAGCACGACCGTGCCACTATACTTTTTTGCATTTCCTCAAGTCGAAGCATAGCACGGCCTGCCCGTGCCCCCTTGCACGACC
>JAKOGI010001401.1:0-167500 GCA_029747015.1 Carnegiea gigantea
TTTTATCGAAAAGTATCTCATTTGAATACGTACCTGAGGATTCACCTTCCTCTTGTTGTGAATGCTCTTCAGTCTGACTCATCGTCTGAGCTGCTGGATAAATAAGTTAAGACGAGGATCTCGTCCTCAGACGTTATGTCTGAAAATGCTACTTCTTCGTAGCCTGCAAATTGCTCAAATAACTCATTAGAGCAAACACCTGCAAAGTTAATTTTCTTGGGGCATTCATTGGCATAATGTCCCTTTTCGTTGCAGTTCCAACATTTACAATCCTGTTTTTGGATTTGCTTAGAAGAACTCTTGTCTTCCTTTTTCTTTTGTTTCTTTTTAAAGAATTTTCTTTTCTTCTTGAAAGGTTTAGGGTGCTTCTTGACACGTTTACCAAGTTTCTTTTGGCCTTAAACTTCTTTTTCTGTTTAGTAGATTTGTCTAATTGACAACCAAACTTACTAGGATAATAGAGCTGATCTTTACATTTCAGCTTCTTTTGATCCTTTTGAAGCCTCTTTCTTTTATAGGCTTTTTCACATTCATTTGCTAGTGTTACTCTAGCAAACTCAATTCTGGCACCTAATGTGTTAGTCCTTTCAGGTCGTTCTGCGGCCTTCCATTTACTAAATATTAAATCACTCCATGGGAATGGTAATTTAGTAAAAAACATATCGTTATGGAAATTTAACGAACTAGAGGCTGCTGAAGATATTTCAGCTTTGTAATAATACTTTTCAAATTCACAAACATAGGCATCAAAATAATTGATGTCGCATATCTGTAAATTATAAAGCATCGTGAGGTATTTTTGCCTCTTTAATCGTTTTTCTCTTAAATGATACTGAGAATAGTCTTCTCCCAAAAATTCTCTTCGAATTTCGTTCTCAATCGTATTAATGATTGTTTTATTGTCATTAGTGGTTGTCCCACCTAAATATCTTACTTTGGTTTCTTCAGGTAAGGCAGTAAACCAGTCAGATACTTTCCCACTTAAAGTTAAAGGGATGAAAATCTTTAATTCATCACCATCTGTTCTAGTGACACCAGAATAAATGAGTAAGGCTTTTACCCATTCCTTGATAACTTCGTCTGTATTTGTAACACAGTCAATGTTTAAGGTAGCGCCTGCATTACTCAAAGGGTAAGCATGGCCTGGGTGAGGGAATAGATGAGGTCTTCCCACTCGTCTTTGTCTAGACGAAGGGTGACGATATCGGTAGCGTTGTGCTTCCTCTTCGTCATCACTTCCTATGTGACTATCAAGATTAGTCTGACTCTCAGGTCTTACCTCTGGACCACTTGGACCACTTTGACCACTAGACTGCGTCGAGTCTGGTACAATCATAGGGTGACTTGTTGATGCTTCACCTGTAGCCTCCATATTACATTGTAATTGGAGTTCATTGATCTTATCTAGGATCTCATCTTCCTCATCCGAATTAGCTTGAGCATATTCTTGCTCTAATTCTTCTAAGGAAATAAAAGTTCGAACCATGTTCGAAATCGAAGGATACCCTGGTTTAGTAGGGTCGATAGAAGGGTTAAATCTAACTCTTCTGCGAACAATTTGAGGTTCAGATTCTGATTTAGGAGTGTGCAGAATTAATTTCTGGATTTCTCCTAATCCCTCATAGATACTATTTAACTTAGTATCTATTGTTTGTCCTTGTAAATTGGACTTCCACAATTCCTTATATGGAGTTGATGAACTGCTACCAGCTTTATCCATCACTTAATCCTGATAAGGAATCTCTAGCAGGGCTTGCTAGGTCAGGTTGTACATACCATTGATTATTGGCAAGTTCAGCCTGTTGACAGATATGAATCCATCTTTTATCTTTAGTTTTTACACAATCTGTTTGGTCTCTGGGTCTGAGACATGCAGAATGGCTCTGATACCATTTCGACAGCTTCTTTTTCCAGTTATGGAGCATAGCTACAACTGGGTGCGGAATTATTTTTAGACCTCTTGGTCCTTCTTCTTTTAAGAAACTCTTGATATCTATAGTCATAATTTTGGTTATGACGTCTTAGACAAGTGTCTAAAGAAAGTAAGGCTTCATTAATGCCGTCAAGGATAGCCTTTTGACGCTGGATAATATTCATATGATAAAGATTATCATTTTCAAGGATACTCCTTGGGCTTGGAATAATTATCTCGCCATCAGCGAGTACTAGAGGATTATCAAAAAAGTCATTACCTAATCGTTCTAGTCCTCTTCTGCTAATGTTAATCAAGGTCTCTTTGACCTGAATAATAAACTCACTGTTTTCGTTCTCTAGAAGGCATCGTTCTAAAGCATTTTTAACTATAGCTTTGGCGTGTAGTTGTTCAGGGCTAAAAGGGTTCATCTTAACTAAAATAGGTTTCAAGCATATAAACAAATTAATGATAATTATTAGCCTTATCAAACTAAGTAGTAGAAATGCATCTTGACATAGAACATAATTGGTTAGAGATAAGGTCAATACCTTGCTGGACCTCAGCCTCTTTCGCCGGCGACCACCTGTCTTTTTGGCTACTTCTCTGGCTATTCCAAAGGTACTCCAGACCCTCTTCTCAAACCAAATAATATTGTACACCAAGATGTATAAAAACTACTTTTATTGATAATACTAATAATTATACACTAATTTTGTTTACATACTCTACTCCCTAAAGGAGTAGTTACTCGACTTTCATTCTCTCTAAGGATAAGAGTTTCTCTCCCTTCATTCGATGCCTATACAAATGGGGGGTTGCTCCTTTATATAGAAGAGCTGAACCGACAATAGTACAATTAGCAAAAGTGAAATAAATAGAGAATCTACTTTTACTGTAGACAATAGCTGCTTTTCGTACAGCATGCGTTGCTTGCTTTTTGCTTTTGCTTAGTGCGTTTGCTTTTCTTAGCTGGCAACCATTAAGATTGTCCTTTGGGAATCTTTGCTTTTTCTGCAGCGTCTGCCTTTTTCTTTAGCAGATAGTGGCTGTCCCTTTCACTGGGTCCAACACGCTTCCTTTAACCAATCCTTAACGGACAAATGCAGCATCCTTTTGTTCTTCCTTGATGAAGGAATCCACAGAGATAACTACGTGTAAAATGACTGCCTGGTATACGACAGCTGTAGATAAGGCTTATCCCTGAACTAATCTTGTTAAGGGCATCATACCTTGGACTACAATTTCCTTCAGCATAAATGTAGATGTTGCTGGGTGAATTGTACATAAATCCTTTGTTAGATCCTCGAAGGGCTTGTAACTTGTTAAAAATTACAGTGAAACCCATGGCTCTGCGGTGACAGATCTATTCTTCGTGAACTTCTGGTTGTTCGAGAACTTTGTTCTTTTTGAACTTCAAATTGGCTCTGTTTGGAGTGCAGAGTTGAACGATTAACCATCCTGGAGCTGGAGTGGGGAGAACCTCTGGGCTGGCAGATAGTATTTTTAATACTACCCAATCTGATTTGGAGCTTTTTCGAAACTTCTTGACTGCTTCGATTATGGACTTATGTAGTCCTAGAATTTCTCTGTTTCCTGGGCTACATGTAATGCTAGCACAGAAACCAAACATTACTGCCTTGCTAACGTCGTCTGCAAGACTTCCTGCAAGAAAATGAATTCTGGGATATATTCCAGAAGTGTCAATTACTTGACTGTTAGTGCTCTGGGCTGCATAAACCCATTTTGTATATGAAACGTATTGTTCCATGGATATAGCCTGATTTAATATAGGCCTTTGTGCCTTAGGCATGATGACTGTGAAGTCATTTTCTTCCTCTGTTTCTGAGGAGGTAGAACATTCTTGAACCTTTCCTTTCGTTTTGAAAGTAGGCTTAAGGAGTTCTTGTGTGGACAAAAGTCCCTCTCCTTCTTGGAGATTATCGGACACGAGTCCTTTTCCTCTCTGGACACGTTTACATGCTCCAAGAAAGGCCTGATGTATTTCATCAGATAAGTCAATGGCTTGTAACGCCATTACTTCATCGAGGCTGGATAAGGCCTGGATGATGCGAGGATTAATTTCCTCTTCAATTTCCGTCTGGATCTGTGTCATTCGTTCATGAGCGACACATAATTCCTGGATGGCCATTTCCAATAAGGATCTGGCGTCTGCTGAAGATGTCTGTTCTTCAACCATTGGCTTCCCTGCTAAGAAAATCAGCAAGATGGTTATTCTTACCTTTTATATGTTCAATATCGAATTGATATTCCTGAAAATATTGTTGCCATCTATGGCGTCTCTTGTACTCAGGGGTACAGGGGAGCTTATTAAAAATGTAAGCTTTCACATTAGTGTTATCTGTTCTGACTAAGAACTTTACAGGTAAAATAAAGAAATGGAATTTAGCAAAACTCCGTTTTAAGGCGAGTAATTCCTTTTCATTGCTGTGATAATTAATCTCAGCTGGCTTAAAACATCCGTTAGCATACCTGCAAACATGTTCTTTGTCATCAGCCTTTCTGGCTTTAAGGACTCCTCCCCAGTAAAGGTCTGAGGCATCTGTTTCAACTATTAGTTAATCACCTGGTTCAGGGATGGCCAATCTAGGTAATTGACTACACATCTTTTTGAGTTGTTGGACAAGATGGGTGTGGTAGTCTTGCCATTGTAAATTTAATCTTTTCTTAAGAAGATCTTGAAGTGGACCTCTTAACCATGCTAGGTTAGGCACAAAGTCACTGACGTAATTGATACATCCTAAGAAACGTTCAACCTGTTTTCGGTCGCAGAGTTTATCAGGGAAATTAGCAACTTTTTCACATATGTGGGGTTGCATTTCTATACCCTTATGGTCGATCTTTAGACCTAAAAACTCGATTTGTTCTTTTGCAATCTCAGCTTTCTTAGCTGATAGTATTAATCCGTGATTACGGCTTTTCTCAATGAATTTCATGAGATGAGTTGCATGATCTGCAATATTAGAAGAAAAGATCAAGATATCATCAACATAAACTAGACAAAAGTCTGAATATTCATTGAAGATATTATCCATTCTTCTTTGAAAGATTTGTGGGGCGTTTTTTAGTCCCATAGGCATTACATTCCAAATGTATTGCCCCTGAGGTGTGCTGAATGCAGTTAAGGGCTTAGCAGATTCTTTTAGTTTGATCTGATAAAATCCTGACTTGCAGTCAAATTGGGAAAACCACTTTTTGTTAAGGGTTTTGTTGATAAGCAATTCCTTATTAGGAAGGAAATAACCATCAAAGACGGTTAATTCGTTTAGCCTTTTGTAGTTAATCACCATTCTTGGTTTACCTCTTTTTTGTTCAGAGTGGTTGTTTACCATGAATGCTGGACTACTATGAGGACTTTTGTTATCCTCAGTGCTTTTGAAAGCTAATTGCTTTTCTTCGAGTTCTTTGAGTTGGACTTTGAACTCGAGTTCATCTGCCTGACTATATCTCATGGGCTTAACTCGTACAATTGAGTTGGCCTCTTTGAGTTGGATGTCTGCATAAGACTTATCCTTGTCCCAATATTTCAATGGGTTATCATCGAAATGGGCTTGTAGAAGTGTTTTTACTTCGTTTTCTAGCCTAAATTCTAATGCTCTTTGGGTGTTTGATAGAGCATTTATCAATTGGGCTTTGACCTTAGAATGGTCTTTGGGCCTTTTTGTAAGGTTTTTGGGCCGGTTTATATTTTTGGGCCTAGGCTCTCCACCATGCTGGCTGCGTGGTTGAAATGAGATAGTTCCTCGATACTGAGGATGGGCTATGAGCTGGGACTTAATCCAATGTCCACATGGGGTAAGGAAACTAATGTGTGAGTGGTCACAGCTATATTCCTTGAATCTATTAAGAAAGTCAACTCCTAAGAGGAGGTTATAGGTAGCATCTTTAGGTGCTTGTATTACTACAGTAGGTAGTGGTAATACCTTGAACTGGTTTTCTGTGCTATCTTGGATAGCTATAAACTGACCAAAAACGGCTTTGGTGAGTTTAGTAACCTGTCCAGATGCTACAACCACCTGTAGGGGTTTATGCAAGTCTTTCCAGTATCGTTCTGGATAAGAATTGGCGGATGCCATTGTGACATCTGATCCTGTGTCTATCATGGCGTGAAACCATTCAGGTTGATGAAACCTGTAAACTAATTGTACCTTAATGTATGGCACCTTATTCATGGACTTTACTGGCATGAACAATTATACCATTGAGCTTAATGGTCATAAAATGCTCAGTTATGGAATAAGTGGTTTCTGATAAGAAACGCATCCCTAGGAGCAAATCAGCTTTAGTTTTAAAAGCTTGATTTTCCAGATGAATAATCCGTTCAACGGATTCAAAGAGTACAGGAACATAAGTTAGTTTATGTTCTTGCATTTGAGAATAAATCTCAGGATTAGCGTAGTTATGCTGGATGGCAGGATTAATCCAAATTAATCCGTCTTTCCATTGTGTGATGTAAATCTTACTCACATATAATATATAGACACGTATATATGTACACACACATATATATGTGTGTGGGGTGGGTGTGTGTTTGTGTGTGTGTGTGTATATATATTATATATGTAGGTAGTATGTATGTATGTGTGTGATATATATATATATAGATATGTATGTATATATATATGCATGTATATATATATATATTATATATTATATATATATATATATTATATATATATATATATATATAATCTATATGTATATGTAATGTGTGTGTGGTGTATATATATATATATATAATTAAATATATATATATGTATAAAATACGTCCGCAAGCGCATGGTGGCGTTGTAGCAAATCAAGGTCAATCCCACAGAGAATAGGTTAATTTATTGGGCTATATTCCCTCAAGATATGCTAAGCGAATCCTAAATCAAAGGGTTTTGATTCAATAATTTCAAATTTGCCAATTCTAAATCAATTAAGGAAAAATGCCTAGGAATTCATGTGGTTATGAAAGGGTATTGGATCCAAATGATGAACATGTGCTTTTCTCTAATCGGTTAATTTCGAACAATTGCAATCTCTCCAAAAATTTGGCCTATTCTTTCGAACTCAACCAAATTTGCTTAAACGAAGCAAAAGTCGTTCTTTTGAGCTAATTTGTCTTAATCCAAATTAAACATCTTTGGTTACTTTCTAGTCCTCCTAACATGCAAGCAAATTTTGGCCAAAAATCTCTCTTTCGAGACGACGTTATGTCAGATTTTATCAAGCACTTCAACAATCAAATGTCACCTTTCAGTTTTTTCACCTGATTGTTTCAAGTGTGCAAGTAAATTTTGGCCAAAAATCTACTCACAACATAAAAATCACTTGATAGAACAAAATCAAATCAATCATGAAAATAAGTACAATTCTTTAAATTTAAGCATGATCTAACAAAACTTCCATAAACTACTAAATCCCTAGACAAAAACTAAACTACTCACGTATGATTAAATTAAACATCTAACTACTCTAAAATGATAAGTCTAAAGAGAAAAAAGAAGAGAAGAGAGAAGAGTTTGCTCAGCCAAAATGCGTGCTTGAATCTTTCAATTGCAAAACCCGATCCCGCTTCCTCACAAATCTTCTTCTTCTACTTGCTCTCCCTCCTCCTAATCGAAATCCTAATCTAACTAGGATGGAATGGAAAAGAGACAAATGGAATGAGGGGATGTATGTTGAAATGAGGGTTAGAGCCCCCCTTTTATAGCAAAGCTACTAGTAGCCGAATAGTCATGCGAATAAATGACGTTAAAAACAGCTTAGAAGTTGAAAACTCATGAGAAAATAAACAGTCTTGCAGGAAATAAACACGCCACGGACCGTGGTGTCCATTACCTTGACATTCTTCTATTCTGCCTCCCTTCCATGGGCATAGCAACTTAGGGGTATCCATAGAGAGTCAAAATTATACTCATTTATGGGTTAAATCTGGGGTAAAACGGTCCAAAACCTGCAAAACACAGAAAAGAACCATACACAAGCGTAAAACGGGATTTTTGGGGTAAAATATAAGCGTAAAACTTATGAATCCCCTAAAAATGCATCAAACTAACCCTAAAATGATGTGCTTTATGGGTACTTATCAATGTGTGTGTGTGTGTGTGTGTGTGTGTGTGTGTGAGAGAGAGAGAGAGAGAGAGAGAGAGGGACCTACGTGACAACAATTTTTAAATGAGTACGATGAAATAGTTATTTCAAAAACAGTGGATTACAAATAAGATTTACTTACCTAAATGTGCGGGGAGTATATCACAATAATTTATTATTTTAATATGTTGTTACTGATACAGCTTTTGAAAGCATGTGTTTTAAACTGAGTATTTATTTTCTTTAGTCTTGGATCCTCCATTTTACTAGAGTCGAGCTATTGTTTGCGCAATAATAGGTAAAGGTCTTCCACCACAGATTTTCTCCATTCACAAGACTCAAATTCGAGACCTTACTTAAAGGAAATAAGTGTCAAGCCACTTGAACCAATTTGTGTTAGTGTTTTAGACTAAGTATGGTACAGGCTTCGCTTATATGCAGTCCCCTTGCCCCCCCCCCCCCCCCCCCAAAAAAAAAAAAAAAAAAGTAGTTGGAGTTTCTTAAATTCTTTTTACACTATGAAGTTCCAACTATCCCATATATCGAATTATATTATATAGAGCCTTTCCATGAAATTGCTGGCCCGCTTTTGGCTAGTTAGATTACCTTAGAGGTGATGAATAGAGTGATGATCAAAGTTATAAAATAATCAAAATAGAAATGCAAAAAATGCAAATGTGGATAAAACACACAATTTATAGAGGTTCAGCCACACCAAATCCGCTACCCATAGGCACCCCTTGCCAATGGGATTTTGAACCTTTTTCTTCCATTAGGTCGGTCAATTACACACGATTCACTAATCGTACAACCTATTAGTTGACCCTAAAACTCTAGGTGTCCCAACATATACGTTACTCCTCAATCATACTTGGGTAGTCGGCCCTCCAACTAATCAACCCAACTGAATACAAAGAAAGATAATAAGATAGACTTTATCACAATGAGTAAATGAATACAATAGATATGCCAATATAAGTTCAATGTATCAAGTTTTCTCAACGTCGTCTTCTTGATTTGCAAGTGTAGAGTCTCTCTATTTATAGGCAATGACGTTGGAGAGGTTAGGAGATCATTACGAAAGTGACCATTGCTTTAAAAAAGGAAGGATGATCTTCAATATAATTTTAAGACCTTGAGATCCGTCTTTCAAGTCCTTAAATTCTGCAATTTTGCTTAACTTTTATCACATTGATTCCCAACGGCTACTGCCTGATTTTAGCAGAAGATCTTGCTAGGCAGATTATCTAGAAGCTTATTTTTAGCAGCAACAATCTTTAAAAATATAAGCTCAAAAGATGTTATTATAATTAGGCAAATGACATTTTCAAAGATATTGACATATAAAGAATCATAATATTATCTTAAGATTTAGTATTCAAATTTGAATATAAAGATCACATATTCAAATTTGAATACTAAACTATGTCAAAGATAAAATCAATTATGTTAATATCTACTTATAATCATAACATATTTAAATAATAAAAACACTAAGGTATGTCCAAATATAACATGACAAATATACCAATAGACCAACTCCTTTTTGTCTTTCATTAAAACATATTAATAAAACATATTGTAAGTTTAAGTAAGCTATCAGAAATATCTCATTCTTAAAAGACAATTAAACATGCCCTGTAAATTATTATAGTGGACAAATTTTTTTTCATATGTCTCACAAAGCGTAATTTCTCAAAGAAACTTTAGACTTATAGTTTTTTTTTTCTGAAAGAGAAAATGCCTCGAAATCAGTCATCCAACACACAAATATCCTTCAATACCACATCATCTATTATATCTGGCTTATCCTTCACTCATATTCCATCCCATCCCTAGAAAAACTGTTAATCTAGCTATGGAATGAGCAGCTTGGTTACCACTCCTCCTTATATGAGAAAAAGTACATTGTTCAAAGGAGGAAGTTACATTGAAAATATCCAACTATGTACAACTCCATTTGTTAGTGGAGAATCTTTTACCTGATATATTATTCTCATTTAATAGAATGATATTTATAGGATTTAATCCAAGATAATGATTTGGATTAAAATTAGTGTTTGTCTTAGTTTGGAAGGTTACTATATCAACTGATTTTGGCAATCCATTTGATGTACGGAAAATTTTTATGTTTCTAAATTTTTTAATGTTGTTTTGGAAGTTTACTAGAGTTGTTATTGTGGCTGTAAATTATAATAAATCATATCAAAATATGTTATAATAACTTAATGGGAAAATTCCATGGAAATTTTTTTTATTTTTTATATTGATTTTAAATAACATTGTAGTAGATGGATGGTAACCTTCATCTAATTTGTTGATAATTGAGTTGACGATTAATGTTTCTAATATCAGATTAGAAGTTATTGAGTTTTAGTAGTTTGTCAGATGGAATTAAGTATAGCATAGAATGTTGTTTAGCTAGCGTCAACCCCTGAATGACGCAAAAATAAGTCATGTAGTAGTTACACACTTAATGATTCTCTTTGGTATGTTAATAAAGGGTAAGGATGGTATTGAGGTATTAAAATACA
This sequence comes from Carnegiea gigantea, assembly GCA_029747015.1. Lineage (NCBI taxonomy): Eukaryota > Viridiplantae > Streptophyta > Magnoliopsida > Caryophyllales > Cactaceae > Carnegiea > Carnegiea gigantea. Next base: position 10,546 of record JAKOGI010001401.1, read on the forward strand.
TCTTGTTCACCTTCTTTAGGTGAACAAAAACTATAGCAGTAGGAGTTAATGGAATTGAAGAATTTTCCTACCCTACCTTTATTTTTCTTTTCTAAGATAAGATTAAAGCCTTTTTTTTTAACTTTAAACAACTTCAATATTTAAATTTATAGCACCTTATTATATTTACAATGCAACTTATAATTATTTATTACTACTTGTAAATTCGTACAACTACTTACACTATTACAGTAGTAGTTTATTGTTTCTTTCAATTATGAATAACTTTTCCTAGCTATACAATTTATTACAATTCCTTAAAATTTCAAAGTAGTTAAGTGATAAAAACAGGACGTTAGAGAAGTTAAAAAGCATCTCTTTCCTTTACTATCGTTTTTAGCTCCTTCTTTTCTCTAGCCTTAAGAGCATGTTCTTGTATTCGAACACACTATTACAAAATAAAATGAGTGGTCATGATCTTTCGAAGCTATTGATCTAATAAATATATGTGACAGAGAATTACAAAAATAACTCAAAATTTCATGGACCAATTATCAAGGGAACTAGTAACACTCCATCCTTTCAACTTTAGTTTGGAAACTCCAAGTCTACAAATTTCTTGAATAAGCTTGGTTTTGTCATGCCTTTTCCACCCCTTATCAGATCTTTTTCAATTGATAACCTTAGCTTGTTAAAGCTATTTGCAAATTGCACAATGATTTCAGTCCATGTGGATTGTTTAAGATGACAAGTGATGGCTGCTTTAATCCATTCATATCTTCGTTTTTTTTTGATAATTAGTTCCGCTTGGACTGCAAATGCCCCTTGGCATGTCCTTCAGATCGGATCTTTTGTTTTAGCATTCAAATTAGGTAACTGCAAATCACTTTTAAGCATTTTATAAAGCGTTTGGTAATTATTAACTGCTTTTAATCACTCTCAAACACTGCTAACACTAATCACTAGTAAACATTGGAAACTGCTAGTAAAATGCTACATGTTCTTTTCAAACACTATTCGTAACTACTACTAACAGCTTATAACCACTAATTGCTGCTGCTAATCGCTAATAAATGCTGGTAATAGTTAGAAAACTGCTAGTAATTGTTAACTAATCATTTCATATATCATATCATCATATATCATATCATATATCATATATCATATATAAAACTGAATGTGTTCTTGGGTGAGTGACATTTGGCACAATATCATTGGTCAAGTAGTTTCTTTTTTTTTCCTTTTTCCTTTGGAGTTGTATAATGCATAAATCGCAACATGTCAATGTCAAGATGGTCTTATAAAGCAATGGAATGCGAAAAAAAATTAAGTATATTATGATCTTTGAAATAACTCCATCAATTTTAATTAAAGTATACTATGATCTTTGAAATACATACATAAATTTTAATACATTTTAGTGCTCCTAAAGTGATGTTTGCTAGCTAAAGTGATGCTACAAATTCCCAATGTATGATTTTTTTTTTTCTCTCTATCTAACAAATACAACAAAGTTTAGTACATTTTAATGACATATCATTAATATATAATAAAAGTTTCATATTAATGTTCCTAACTAAACTAATGCTGGTCAAAATGATCTTATGAAGCCATAAAATGCTAAAAAGATTTAGTATATCATGACCTTTGAAATGCATCCATAATTTTTTAGTACATTTAAATATATTTGACTGTTCCTAACGAAAGTGATGCTGCAAATTCCTAACATTTGATTTATCTTTATCTAACAAATGCATCAAAGTTTAATATATTATAATAAGGTACCATTAATATAAATAAAGTTTCATTTTGATGTTCCTAACTCAAGTGATGCTACACAACTAAAGTGTTGCTGCAAATTTCTAATGTCTAATTTATCCATATGTAACAAATACATCAAAGTTTAATATTGTAATGACATAATTATTGAATAAACAAAAGAAAACATATTTAAATTAATTAATTATTTTAAGTACTTATATGTAATCGATCTTAGGCCAATTAATTAATTATTAATTTACTAAACTATATTATTATATTTATCTACCACAAAAATTAATAGACACATAGTCCTAATAGCTAAAACTTAATACTATGACATAAACAGAGAAACTGTACTATTATTTATGGAATAATACTATTAGAATTAAAATGGATATTCATATGGTCCACAAAACAACTAATGTGCGCTACTATTTCCAAGATTTAGATATTGGTCCCCTACCTCCTTTTTAGTCTCATTCTTTATTCATTCTTGAACTCTTAAAAAAAGACAATTTGTGTGCATTGACTAATACTTTTACTAATGAGGTGAGACTATTTTCTCTCTAGCAAACACATGACAGTTTAAAATATTTTAGTGAGGTGTAACATTAACTTTAATACATTTGAATGTTGCTAACTACCGTAATGCTACAAATTCTTAACATTAAGCTATACTATTTTAAATACCTATATGTCTTACTAAATAGATAACAGCAACAATAACAATATTAATGCCAGATAAAATAAAAATAATAACTATAATATCTTCTATATAAACAAATTATTCACAATAAATTTTGTATAAACAAAAAAAGTCGACAATGAACATCTAACTAAATTATTTAACTAAAAGTGTACAAGTGTAAAAAATACCCCACGAAAGCGGAACCCATATTAGGAGGTGTTTTTTTTTGTATAAGTGTATAAAGTAACAAATTCAAAAACTTTAAGCTCTAAAAAGGTATTAAACATGTACAACCACAAAATAATTACATAAAAATAATAAACCATTACAATACATATATAATTCATAATCCATAATTACATCTCAAATATTGATGTTAATCCAAACTAATTAGCTAATAATCAAAATCTCAAATGAAATATTACACTTGCCTGTGCGAAGCACATGATATACACTAATAATTCTAAAAGATGATATGAACATGCCCGTTAGAGACTTATAGTTGATTCACTACAAAAAAAAGACCAAATAAAGACGAAAACAGTGACAGAATAAGACTTATCAGCGATGGAATTTTGATATCAATGACGGAATTGGCGATAGAAAATGACTGTCGAATTTTCGCTCGTCGCTAAGTATCTGGTGACAGAATTATGAAATTCCGTCGTTGGTCGCCACCAACGACGGAATCAGCGACAAACTTTACGACGTACCTTTTTTTGGCAGGGAAAAAATTGGCGGGGCAGGCAGCGACGGACCAATAAATTCGTCGCCACTAACGACGGACATAGCAACAGTGATGTAGCTCTCCTTACACTTGCGAAAGAAATGAACAAGGAGGAAGAGTTGGCGTGTGAGGGTAGAAGAAGAACAACTTGATAGAGCAAGTGTCTTCAAGAAATAATCCAAGAGGAGCCACTCTTGTTGAACACTTGGGCAATCTCCTTAGATCAATTAGGATACAGGAACACCACCTAATTGAGATAAAGAGACCTAGACACCACTTAAGTTGCCACACTTAAGATATAGAACTAGGATTTGAGAGAGACAATGCTCTAGTTTGTATTCAAGTTGGCAAAAGACCCTTACAAAAGGAAGAGAGGGGGATTTATAGGCCAAAACCTCCCTCACTCGGCCAAGGGCTGCAAAACAAGCTGAAAAGTGACTAAATGACTAAGCCTAGGCTAGATTACAAGTACAAGCTGATTACACAAGTGATCTACCCTAACCTTGACACCTCACTAACTTAATTAATCTCAAAATTGAGGTGTCAAGCATCTAATAACCTTAGGACAGCAGCTTAGGGGCTTGAACCTGCCAAGAGTACAAGAGTACACTCCAAAACCAAGGTGGCAGCCGGCTCCCCCTTGTAACAGGTTAGAAGGAATTTCCCTCCTTCTTTGGCTGGATAAAAGAAGTACAAGCTGGTCCCTTAGCTCAACTTTAGGGCCATGATTTGATAAATATTTAGATGCCTTTTCATACCCTAAAGTTTGACAAAAGTTGGAGTTGAGGAGGTCAACCAATCAGAGCCTTATTTCGGACTGTGCTGGATTGCGCCCTGCAGTGCACTGTCTTCGGTTTTTGGCTTGGTTAACTGACCAAATGGACTCCAAATGCTTTGCAAAAGGTCTTGTTGGAAAGCTAAGATCTTAAGCTTCAAGGGGGTGGTGCGTGTAGGAAATTTCCCCTTCTACATTTTGCTCCAACAGAGAAACAAAACCGGGCCAGAAACGGTATGAACTGGGCAGTTCACTATCTTCTTTGTGCACGTGATTTCTGACTAAGGCATGAACTTCTTTGGCTTCCTTGGACTCCCTAGCAGGGGATGGATCATTGGCAATGGTTTTGGAAGGTTTGGTTAGATGGTCCACATCAAACAGATTTTTCGTCGCTGGCTTCTGCCCCATTAAAAAAATAAATGCTTCAATTCCGTTGCCAGTCCGTCGCTAAGTTTCTAATTTTTTTTAAATAACAATGCTTGTTTTTGATTGTATCCCTTAGTACATACATTTCAATTCCTACAAGAAATTTACAAGAAGTTTTCACTCAATCAACATCCAATGGCTTTGAGTATAAATTCATTCGAAGCGTTCTCAACAATTCTAAGGCACACAAAAGCGGAATATCACATCCAAAGCAACACTTCAAACTATGGGTTTTGAATTCACAAAGCACAAGTCCTAAATAAAGTCTCTACATATCACAAACTACAAATCCAAGCAAACCAGAAGTTGGTAGTAATTAAAAGTTACGTTATGTTTGCAGAAGAGGGAGAGCAAGCGTCAAAGGGAGGGAAATGAAATAGGCACCAAGGGGAGGGGAATGAAATAAGCACCGAGGGGATGGAAAGCAAGCAGCAAGAGGTGTACTCCATGAAGAACTGAGCAGGAGAGTCACCAGTTGGGGGAAAGCTGCAACCAACTCAATCACCAAGGTGAGGATCATCATCTTCCTCTTCCTCTTCCTCTTCCTCTTCCTCATCCTCATCCTCATCCTCGTTTTGTTGTGAATGATGAGTAAAGGGTGGCTGAGATCCCGAGCCAGAAGCTTGTTGCAATTGGAAGAAAGTTTGCAGGCACTGATCGATGCTCATCATTTGTTGGCTCAGTTGTTGGTTGCTTTGGGTGAGCAATTTGTTAGATTGCTCCAGTTGCTTACATTTCTCCATAAGCAACCGGTAGCTTTCAACTTGTGAAGTTAGCTTACCCCCCAAGGTGGTTACCACATCCCTTAAGTCATTGAGCTCTTGTTGCAAAGGCGTATAACCGGTACCTACTGGTAGGCATTGAAATGAAGTACACATTAGTATTGCAATTAAGTAAACTTATCGCATAACTATGTTCATTTAAACTTTAATTTGAAAATTGTACCGGCTCTTTGAATAGGACTGAAGTAACCAGATTCCCTAACGTTGACAGCCTCATCGCCAATGTCATAAATACGGCCCTTCTTGCTCTTGTATGTCTTCACCCACAACTCATTTGGGTTTGGAAGTGGCTGATTTGAATCTTGAGAAGTGCTATCCCTGGTCCCTTGAGAGTTGATAACATTTTGAAATTGACATTCAAAGGATTCTTACAATATCAGAACATGTGCAAGAAATCATATAGATTACAATTAATGAAAGTAAAGTATACAGGTTCATGTTGAACTACCAATAAAGATTGAGAATAGCTAATTGCTTACATATTTTTGTTCTGATTTCTTGTCAACCCAAGGGGCATCTTCTTTGCTATGGAGTTTGTGAGTGCGGCTAAATAATTTAACAATTGTGGGCTCCGTCCCAAGTTGTTCACTCTATGTACGTGCCACACAGAATTATGTCAACCACAAGCCAAACCACAGTATTAAAGTTGAAGAAATACATAGCAAATTCAGTTACGAGACAGCTCCTATGCTTATGTATATGGGTCGAGCCACAGGTGTGAAGAGATGGCCCACCACTTTCTGGAGTACCTAGTCGGTTCTTCTGGGCTGTTTCACATAGTTTTTTATAACCTTCATTCGCCCAGTATTGTTGGAGTCCCGCCCATTGAGCATCGCCGAGCCAAACAGGCTTCTTCTTGTGCTTCTTTGCTTTGCCAAGGAAGTCTCTCAAGCGTGCATTGTTTCAATTTTCAAAATTTTTTCTTATACGGTCCTCATGGACCGGATCCCAAGTAAACCACTTCTGCAATTATGAAAATAACAAATACATCAAATAATACAATAGTAATTTATCACGTTCACACAAACTGTTAATATGTAGGCAATGTAGTTACCTTGAACTCTCCAAACCATAAATCCCATATTGGTTTGGGCACTTTACCCCATGAAGGCCAAGCTCCGTCATATTTGCTTTGAAATATGAGTGAAATCCTACTAACAGCACCGTCATTGGGGAGAAACCTAATTGAACATAACACATCAAATTGATTACTTGTGATGCAAAATAGTTGAAGTTTATAACATATAACAATTGAAGACTTATCTGTTACCATCTGGCTCAATCTAAGTCTTTGCTCGAGTGCTCCTATGACTAAATTGTGCTTCACTTTCTCCAGTTGCAATGTGGTCTTGGGACTGGTTTGTGTTATGGTGACGAGTAGGCTGCACAAAGGGGGGTTTGGAGGAATGTTGTAGGCAAATTGGCCGTACATGGTACTTTGATTGGAAATGTATGAGGTCTGATGATGGAAAGTCCCAAATAGGGGAGGCATTGATCCTGAAAGACCTAGTATGTAACCAGCCATTGTGGCTCCTGGGTGAACTGGGATATGAGGTACCTGGAGGGAAGATGGATCAGCATTCATTGTGGTTGGATCTATGGCAGAGTCCCTACACCCTCGTCCTCTACTTCGAGTGGAGGACTTATCTCGACGAGAACTGGAATCCATACCTGAAATAGGTGACAACAAATGCAAGTACAAATATATAATAATTGCACATATTAACCGTTTACTCAGACATCATAATACGTAGGTAATACATATTTTCAAAATTCATTCATACAATAAAAGTAAAGTCGCAACCAATAGTTTTCCGTGCAAAGTCCTCAAATACATAAGAATTCATTAGCACTCAATCATCTACATCATCATCATCATTGCCATCGTCATCGTCATCATCATCATTATCATCGTCATCATCATTATACAAATGTAAATTTTCCTCTACTTCATCTGTTTCATCACCATCATCCCACTCATCCGCTTCATCACCCTCATCATCCTCTACATCGTCTATCTCGTCACTAACCTGAATGAATCAAAACTCCATTTCATCATTAACCTCTTCTGATGGTGCACTTTCATCCACTAATGATGTAGGGATTGCATCATTCACAGGTTCATCGATTGTCGCCATGTCCGTTTATTGGTAAGCAGTAGGTAGAGTGTACTGCTTATCCACTCTCACCCTTGGTTTGGTTAGTATGACAACAAGCCAATTGGCTCTATCCCTTGAGCAATCTGCATGTAGCATGAAGTATACTTGTAATGCGGTGTTTGGGAAGATGAATGGGTCGTACTTTCGGTGTCTCCTTGTACGGTGCATCTCAATAAGTTTGCTTAGTTTATAATATCGTGTCCCATGATTCAATGTGGGATAAAACCACTCACAACTGAATAGCATACATAATTTAAGTGGCTCACCTATGCTCAAGTTGGACAATATCCTTCAATACACCATAATAATCATTTTCAATATCGCCTTCCCCCGTACTACAAACACTAACACCACAATTATATATTTTCTTCCGATGCTGCGAGCTTCTGTGTGGAATTTGAATATATTAACTCTATATGCCGTCCACGTCGACACATATCGATTTGGCTTCGCAGCCAATTGCGCCAAGTAGCACTGTCTGTGGGTGTCAAATAGCTGAATATAATGCACCTAAGGTGACATAACATGTAGTTTTAGTTAATACAATGCACCTAACTGTTATGTTAAAATTATGAAGGAATGAGTTGTAATACTTACATTCTAACTAAACCAATCTGCAAAATGAGTTTCAATGATAGTGTCAGCATCAGCGTCGCTGACATTGGGACGTGCATTTCTGACTTGTTCAGTGAAAATTCTGTCACATTTTATGAAGGCTATTAAAATACTTGCGTTCCGAATGATAATCTCAATTGGAAGTTAAGGTAGCAATAACGCTATATAAGGTTTAACTTCATCACAATTTAACAGCACGTGAAGATGGATAGCAATATATTTGGCATCTGTGAGATACCTAGATCTTTCCCTACCAATAGTGATCCCTTGCGGTTCAAATATAGATAGAGTTGAGAAATAATTATTATGTTCATCGCCATCCTCATTTCTCCTGCATCTACTGCGCAGGGAGGGCACATTAGAGCCGAAGTAATAGGAGGCGAAGAATGTCCTCTCAGGTTCTAGGTATGCTTCTATGATTGAACCTTCAGGACACGCTTGTTGCTTTATCTTTTCTTCAATCGGCCAAAGAACTTAACAAATTCACAATTGCATTCACTTGTAAGTGATTGCACATATAAGAATTGAGATAAGATTTGAGGGAGTACAGCCTACTTTACTTCTCAAATGGATACATCCATCGGTATTGTACTGGACCATCAAGTTGAGTTTCTTCTGTCAAATACACTGGCAGGTGCTCCATTACATTGAAGAATGTTATGATGTATAAGGTTTTGATGATAGCAAATCTAAGTGTTGTTGTTGCGCCAAACAGGCTTTCTAAACAGATTCTTACTGCTGTTCTCAAGTCTTAAAACTGCTTGACTAATGGATTATCAAGAACAGGTACTCAAGTTAGCGATACAAGAACAGCCGTGAAGAACAGGTTCTGCAAAGTGTTTGAAGCACAGGATATAAGTGCAGCCGTGAGAAACAGATGCTGTGAAGTGTTTGCAGCAAATTCGTTTTTCTACAAGATGACTAGTGGTTACAATAAGATGTCTTGATTTAATTTGGTTTTATATTTTTAGACTCTTGTTAATATGCCAATCAGAAAGTCTTAACTTACCACTTACTTGAAACGGTTTTGCTTTTTTTTGGAAAATATTTCGGATCACCCTTCGAAACAATTTTGGAAACAGGACGCTCAGGGTGTTCCCAGAATAAGCTGCGAAAAACAATTTTTCACGTTTTTATCTTTTGGATTTTGAGCAGCTTCTCCAAGATTTGCAAGAAAGATTTTTCTATGGAGTATCTTACCCCTTACCCTAAAAACGGTTATTAAAATCTAAGGGGATTTGCAAAATCTTTTTGAATAAAAAGAATCTTCAACTTTTGGCAAGTGGATAAGGTTGTTGAGAAAATCATGGGCTAAAGGATGAAACCGTGTTGCTGAAGAATCACCGCCTTAAGCAATTAAGGAATTCTTACCAGCTCATGTTACCTCACCCCTTGCGGTTAAAGGACTCTATCTCCTTTAGAAATTTTGGTTTCCAAAAATTTGAGGAATTGTTTTTACCAAGCACTATATAAAGTCGCTTCTTACAACTCAGAAGCATCGGTTTTCAAAGGCAAAAATTCAGTGTTCATGAGCTTAAAAGTTTCAAAAGAAAATCGTGTCTAGTGAGTGAGTTATTTGAGCTTTCAAAGTTGGCATACTAAGACTTCATTGTACCCTATATTAGCTTAGTTGAGAAGCATTGTAATAGGGTGTTTTTCTTTATATTCTTCTTTCACAAAAGTGAGTTGAGTGTGTGTCCAAATCAAGGGGATTTTGGACGTGGGGTAACCTGTCTTAGGGAAGACGGTTACGTGGGTTGCAATTTGTAACAAGGTGTGTTACTATTGTAACGTGATTAGTCCGTTTAGTGAAGTGTGTAAATCCTACACGAGGTAGGTCGTGGTTTTTCACCTCAGTTGGGCTAGAGGCGTTTTCCACGTAAAAATCCTGTGTCCATTATTTCCGCATTCAATTTTGTTGGATTCGGTTCTGCATATCTCAGGAACAGCCTACGCGAACAGGGTCTAAGACTGTTTGCCAGCATATTGCGAAAATCGGACACCACAATTCACCCCCTTCTTGTGGTTGCGTACTCTCGAAAGCAACAAGTGGTATCAGAGCAGGCTCTCCTTTGAAAGGCTAACACCTTGAGAGATCCTTGAAGATGAGTACCCCACAAGGCATGCTTGAAGGTCAATCCATAACTCGACCACCATACTTCAATGGCCAACACTATGGTTGGTGGAATAATAGGATGGAAAACTACATCCAAGCCGAGGACTATGAGTTGTGGATGCTCATCAAGAATGGACCACTCATCCTTAAAAAAACAACTGAAGATGGAAAGTCAATCCCCAAGGAGCCTAAGGAATTCAATGCTGAAGATTACAAGATGATGGAGAAGAATGCCAAGGCCAAGAAACTTCTATATTTCGGCCTAGGTCCTGATGAATATACTCGCATATCTGAATGTGAGTCGGCCAAGGAGATCTGGGATGCTTTGCAAATAGCTCACGAAGGGACCAATCAGGTAAAGCAATCCCGGATTGAATTGCTTATGAGAAAATATGAGCTGTTTGAGATGGGTGATCGTGAAAGTGTGATGGACATGTACACTCGCTTCACTCACATAACGAATGAGTTGAAATCCCTGGAAAAATCCTTCACCACTGAAGAATTGGTGAGGAAAATCCTAAGAATTTTACCTCATTCTTGGGAAGCGAAAGTAACGGCCATCCAAGAAGCTAAGGACATGAACAAGATCACCCTAGATGAGCTGATTGAAAATCTCCAAACGTATGAACTTAGAAAAAATTCCCAGCAGAAAGATGAGACAAAGAGAAATCGAGGTCTTGCTCTAAAGGCCTTAGAAGATGATTCTGATTCTGATGAGGAGGAGATTGCCATGATAACTCAAAAATTTAAGAAGTTCTTCAAGAAAGTTAAAGAAAACAGCAAAAGAAAGGACTTCGGCAAGGGCAGGAACACCTCTGGGAACAGTTCTCTGGATGCTTCAAGTGTGGCAAGCTAGACCACATTGTGAGAAACTGCCCACTACACAAGGAGGAACAAGAACCCGAACACCCTAGAAAACAGGGGAGGAAACAGGCTGTAAGCAGCTCAGTGAAACGATTCTCAAAAGCTATGCTCGCGGCTTGGGGTGATTCAAGCGAGGATGAGGAAAGGTCTGAGCAGCACTCATGGCAAGAAGTGACACTGATTCAGGTGATGGATTAATAGAGAGTCTGACTCAACTCAAGAACAAGGTTTGTGGTCTAAATAAATCAACTCTTGAGGAATTAGTGTACACTATAATGGATATATGTGCTGAATTAAAAAGGGATGTTCGTGACCTAGAACTTGAAAATGAAACTCTTGAATTGGAAAAACTTGAAGTTGACAAAGAGACACTTGCCTTGCATGAAAACATTAATGTGCTTAAAGAGACTCTACTCATGAAAGAAGAGACTTGTTCCATTGATCTGACTGAGCTGGAAAAGGAATCTCTTGACTTAAAAGGAAAGGTCGAATCTTTGCTGGAAGAAAACAAAAACTTGCTTGAGAAAATAAAACAAATGGAATTAGACCTTGTCATAAAAAAGTTCTGGAACAGGTCCTCAAGGGCGCTTGAATGGTTAAATACACATCATAGTCGAAATAGAAGAGGACTAGGTTTTGTGCCTAAGATGACCTACCCAGTGAATAGAAAATACGTAGGATTATCTGAGAACATTATATGTTATCACTGTGGTAAAACGGGTCATTATCGTTATACTTGTCCCTCGAGAAAGTATGCCATTAAAAGGAACACAGCTTATGTAAAACAAATATGGGTTAGGAAAGATGAGATTCGTACGTCTAAAGGAATGGGACCCAAGTGGATCTGGGTTTCCAAAACTAACCTATGATCTGTTTTGCAGGCTGAAGTGAGAGAAAACCACCCAGCAAACAACCTAGCAAACAGCGCAGGAAACAACCTAGGGAACAAGCAGCTGTGGTATGTTGACAGTGGGTGTTCAAGGCATACGACTGGTGAAAAATCCCATTTTCTCTCACTTACAGCTTCAGAAGGAGGGAGTGTGGCATTTGGAAACGGCAAATCCGGGACAATTGTCCGTATAGGTAAGATAGGTGAGTCACGCTTCCATTCAATTGACAATGTTTATTTTGTGGATGGATTAAAACACAACTTGCTAAGTGTATCCCAACTGTGTGACAAAGACAACCTAGTAGTGTTCTCTCCAACACGTTGCTTGGTTGTAAATATGAACACAGGAGATGTTGTGTTGAGGGGAAAGCGACACAAAAATGTTTATAAAGTGTGTATTTCTACTCTTCCCCAAAATAATTTGACTTGTTTAAGTGCTTTAAATGATGATGTTATGCTTTGGCACAAAAGACTAGGTCATGCAAGTTACTCACTGTTGAACAAACTTGTAACCAAAGACTTAGTGGTTGGCTTACCTTCCATCAAATTCAATGATGACAAGGTATGTGATGCATGTGCCAAAGGCAAACAAGTCAGAAATTCATTTAAATCTAAAAGGTGTGTAAGCACTACTCGACCTCTTGAATTGATACATATGGATCTATGTGGTCCAATGAGGATCATGAGTAGAGGTGGTAAGAGGTATGTACTTGTGATAGTGGATGACTACTCTCGTTTCACTTGGACCTTGTTTTTGGCTTCTAAAGATGAAACTTTTGAAAAAATTCTTGCTTTCATTAAAAAAACTGAAAAGAGGGTAGGATACTCTTTGGTGTGCCTAAGGTCTGATCATGGTACGGAATTTATGAATTCAAGCTTTATTAACTATTGTAATGAGCATGGTGTAGACCACAACTTCTCAGCCCTAAGAACACCCCAACAAAACGGGGTGGTAGAACGCAAAAATCGTACTCTAGAAGACATGACTAGAACAATGCTTGTTGCTAGTGGTCTTCCTAGAAATTTTTAGGCTGAAGCTTTGAACACATCATGTTACATTATAAACAGATGCATGATTAGACCTCTTCTTAACAAAACGCCTTATGAGCTCCTCAAGGGAAGAAAACCCAATATTATGCATTTGAGAGTATTTGGTTGTAAACGTTTTGTGCATAATAATGGGAAGGATGCCTTAGGAAAATTTGATCCAAGGAGTGATGAGGCAATATTCCTTGATTACTCCTCGCATAGTAAGGCATATAAATTGTTTAATAAGAGAACCTTGTGTGTTGAGGAAAGTGTGCGTGTGCATGTGCTTTTTGATGAAACTAACTCTCTAAGTGAGAATGATGCACAGGAGGAAGACCTTGAACTAGGTCTTGTTAGAAAAGACTTGCTGCTCCAAGATGAACAAGGTAAGGAAGCCACTGAGGAATCAAGGTCTGAAGCTATTCTTAAGGAAGGTAAGCAAGGTGTGAACCAAACAGGGGGAAACAGGGTGGAACCCTGTTCGGAACAACATCAGCCGAATCCTTCAGGGATAAATTCAGGAATAAGTTCCCAAACAGGCTCGAGAATAGGTTCTGAACCTGCTTCACCGAGTATTCTAGCTAGGATGGAGAGCGTGTCTGTCAACCCACTTTCACGACGATCATGGAAATACCAAAGTTCACATCCTCTTGATCAAATTTTGTCTGATATTAATACAGGAGTTCAAACTAGATCTAGGCTCAAAAATTTCTGTGCTTTCTATGCTTTTCTCTCAAAAATTGAGCCAAAGAATATTAATGACGCTCTTACAGATTCAGATTGGGTCACAGCCATGCAAGAAGAACTCCATCAGTTTGAAAGGAACAAGGTATGGCACCTTATGCCACGGCCAGAGGATAGAACAATCATTGGAACCAAGTGGGTATTCCGTAACAAGCTTGAGGATGTGGAACAGTCACTAGGAACAAGGCCTGACTGGTGGTTCAAGGCTACAACCAAGAAGAGGGAATTGATTATGAAGAGACCTTTGCACTTGTTGTAAGGATGGAGGCCATTCGAATCTTGATAGCCTTTGCAGCCCACATGGAGATCAAGTTGTATCAAATGGACGTTAAAAGTGCGTTTCTAAATGGATACCTTAAAGAAGAAGTGTATGTCAAACAATCCCCTGGTTTTGAAAGTGATGAATTTCCTAACCATGTTTTCAAACTTAACAAAGTACTTTATGGTTTAAAACAAGCTCCTAGAGCCTGGTATGAGCGGTTGTCAAGTTTCTTATTGGAAAATGATTTTAAAAGAGGCAAGGTAGATAATACCTTGTTTCTAAAATCTAAGGGGGAACATTTGTTGATTGTCCAAGTATATGTCGATGACATCATATTTAGTGCAACTCATCATGATTTGTCCAACGAATTTTCAAAAATGATGAGGAGTGAGTTTGAAATGAGCATGATGGGTGAGCTTAATTTCTTTTTAGGCTTGCAAATCAAGCAAACTTCAAACGGCACCATGATCCATCAACAAAAGTATGTCAAGGAGTTACTTAAGCGTTTTGGGATGGAGTCGGCCAAGCCCATTGATACTCCCATCTCTCCCTCAACCAGGTTGGTAATGGATGATGGTAGTCCCTCAGTTGAGGAGAAATCCTATAGGGGCATGATAGGGTCACTCCTATACCTGACGGCTAGTAGACCTGACATTGTTTTCAGTGTTGGTCTATGTGCACGTTTTCAGTCTAACCCTAAAGAAACTCATCTAAAGACTGTTAAACGGATTTTAAGATATTTAAAACATACACCTGATCTAGCCTTGTGGTACCCTAGAGGTTGCAACTTTGATCTTGTTGGGTATGCTGATGCTGATTATGCAGGTTTCTTGGTTGATAGAAAAAGCACCTCAGGTATGGCTCACTTTCTTGGACCTTGTTTGGTATCTTGGGCAACCAAGAAACAACTCTCTGTTGCCTTGTCCACAGCAGAAGCTGAGTATGTGGCAGCTGCATCTTGTTGTGCTCAGTTATTATGGATAAGGCAACAACTCAAGGATTTTTGTGTTGACATAGGATGCATTCCTATTTATTGTGACAATACAAGTGCAATTAACATTGCCAAAAATCCATGTCAACACAAAAGAACAAAACATATTGACATTCGTCATCATTTTTTAAGAGACAATGTTGAAAAAGGAGTGATCTCAATGCATTTTTGTGCCACTGAAAATCAAATTGCTGATATATTCACCAAGGCACTAAGCAGAGAACAATTTGAAAGGAATAGACTCGAACTAGGTTTAATTAGAACAACTTGACCATCTTGTTCTCTCTCCCTGTTGGCAATGTTCAAAAGCTACGGGTACAATATGTTACAATATTTGTTTGCCATCAATTTCTGTGCTATGTCTAGCATATGTGAGGTTTGCAACCTGCTGACACTCGTTGAGGTCTAATGAGATTGCCCTTATTGTCCCATGTTACCGAGCAAGTAACCTCAAGAACAAGCACCAGAAACAGGTACGCCTCTTGTTTGTCAAATGTGTGCAACTAGCTGAGATTTGCTTCACATCTTCCCGAGGCGTGCGCGGCCGGATTTAATGATAAAGCCCGTTGCAAAACGGGCAAAATCTTTAAAAGATCTGGCACGCCTCTCCTCTTTAAAGCTTTCTTCAAACTTGCTTCATTCTCTCACCTCCACCATAATTCTTCTTGCTTTGAAATTCCGTTCGAGAAACCCTAATCTCTCTCCTCCCTCTGAAAAATGGTGTCCCTCATCAGCACCATGAGTTTCGTGTCCTTGACCCAGGGCAACCAGTCACCAAGCACAGCTTCGAAACAGCCACAGCCCTGTTTGCTCCCACGCAATTTCTGGTGGCTTTCATGGAAGGTAAATCTGCTGAACCATCTCACCCCATTCTTTACAAACCTTTTGGATTTCTGAAAAGCATAGACCTCAGAACAGTAGGTCTAAAATTGGAAGACATTCCCTATAAATTTGGGTGGGATTTAGTTCTGTTTGGTAAATCGAGTGTATGTCAGAAGTCTGGAGAACCCCAAGAACCTTTTGGGGCATCTGGTAGAGAAATTGGGGCTACAGATGAACTCTTTTTGGTTGAACATGGCCTGGATGACATCAATTCTTTCGGGTTGTTTCCAGAGCAGGAAATAGGGGCTGAAACAGGGTCTGAGATTTTTAGGGATGATCTAGGAGAAGATTTGTCAGAAGAAGTAGGGGGAAGTAGTGGTCAACTGGAGGAGTCTCCTGTCGAGACTGAACAAGCCACATCGGTACCACAAATCGGTGAGAAACGCAAAAGGTATAAAATTGTGGCTAGGCGCACTAGAATGCCAAGAACAAGACCACCATCAAGGCCTAAAAGCGGCCAAACTGAAGAACCCCCAAAGACTGAAACCCCTGTCAAACCAAAACCACAAATTTTCTCTCCGGCCAAACCCACTACCAGGCCAACCAGAAAATCAGCCCGAATTGCTTTTCAATCCACGTCTCGTCCTGCCAAACAGCCTTCTCCTGTTGTTGAGGAAATTGATTCCTCTTCTGAGCCTTCCTCTAATAGTGACACTGAGAACACCTCCTTCAAATAGGGCACTCCCGTGTTCTCAGAGTCCTCAGAGGACAAGCCTCTGCCTGCACCCAAACCAACCTCCACTGTACCCTCCAAATCATCACCCACAAAAACCCCCAAGTGAAAAGCCTCTCTCAAACACACCTCCACACAAGACACCCCTACTGAGCCCCAGCCTAAGATAGCCAAGAAGTCAACCCCGTCTGCAATTTCAGCCAAACTGACCCAACTGTTTCAGAGACGGGTAGTCAGGGGTAAAATCATCAAGGTCAAGTATTTTGAGGAATAGGGTCTTGGGGTGTTTCTGCAGAAGCTGCGTGCATAGGGGTGGTTCGAACTATTTACAAATACCCAGCTGGGGTGTTCTGTACATGAGTTGGCAGAGTTCTATGCCAACTGCACCGTCACCGAAGAGTGGTGACAAGTATTGTTAATGGGCAACAGCTTCGCTTTGATGCGAAGATATTAGGGGAAATTTTGGGGATTCCCTCCACGGGCTTTGATGTATATGTGAGGGAAGATAAGACTGTTCTTGGGACAGCCCGGCTGCTGGAGCTTTCCCAAAAATTCAGCCAGCAACCAAGCCTGCAAACACCCCAGTCAGTGAAGAAAGGGGACATGACATCTCTTCATCAGTTGATATTTTGGTTTATTATCAAAAATGTCATCCCCAGGGGCCAGGGTCGAAATCTTGTCGATGCCATGAATCAGTGTCTTATGGATCTGATGGACAGGGAAGAGTAAATCAACCTTCCTGCCATCATGGTTCGACATATTGCAAGAATTGCAAACACCTCCAGGAAACATGACCTTGGGTATGGTTCCTTCCTGATTAGTGTTTTTGAGCACTTTGGGGTGACACTGGAGAAGAAGGTGGGAGCTCAGTTCATTGATGAGATCGAGAGCAACACTCTCATGGGGTGTGGATACACGTTGATTGAGGGATCTGCCTCAGAACAGGGGACCAGAACACCCCGTCCTCCTGTGCCTGGCAGTTCCTCGGTCAAGATTGAGGCTGCTCTGGAAGAAAACTCTCGACTAAGTGCTGAGCTTACTGCTGTGAAGACTGCCCTGGAGAGGAAAAAGCTCTAAATGCCAAGCGTCATGAAGATCTCCTCGCCCTTCCCTCTTCCCTCTCAGCAAAATTTTCCCCTCCTGCTCCCTGATCCCCCTCATATGCTGTTCTCATAGCCTGTTCTCACTTCTCTTGGTTATCCTCTCTTGCTAGTTTGTACTCTATGTTGCACTCTTTTGGCGAATAACAGGTTATCTTGTTTTGATTGGCTTTGCCTTGCTTGCTTTTTGTTGAGAATTTCTTATGTGTGACTAGGATGGCCAATCTCATTACCGTATCAAAACACTTGAGTGTATCGTATGTCGACTTTCCTTCATTACCCAAGTGGTGGTGATAGCAAACACTCTCTGTTTGACTGTTTGCCCTTCCTTTTTAATGATGCCAAAAGGGGGAAGATAAGATGACCAATATTGTTTTAGTTTTGCCATGGACGCGTTGATTCTCTTACAATTTACAATTTTTCGATACTAGCTGCTTCATGTGAATTGTCGGTTCTATGAATGATTGGCACTAACACTTCATTTGTCCTTGAAAGTCAATATGGTCACTTGGTTTGTCATCATCAAAAAGGGGGAAATTGTTGTGATGCATAAGGTTTTGATGATAACAAATCCAAGTGTTGTTGTTGCGCCAAACAGGCTTTCTAAACAGATTCTTACTGTTGTTCTCAAGTCTTAAAACTGCTTGACTAATGGATTATCAAGAACAGGTACTCAAGTCAGCGATACAAGAACAGCCATGAAGAACAGGTCCTGCGAAGTGTTTGAAGCACAGGATATAAGTGCAGCCGTGAGAAACAGATGTTGTGAAGTGTTTGCAGCAAATTCGTCTTTCTACAAGATGACTAGTGGTTGCAACAAGATGTCTTGATTTAATTTGGTTTTATATTTTTAGACTCTTGTTAATATGCCAATCAGAAAGTTTTAACTTACCACTTACTTGAAACGGTTTTGCTTTTTTTTGAAAAATATTTCGGATCACCCTTTGAAACAATTCTGGAAACAGGACGCTCAGGGTGTTCCCAGAATAAGCTGTGAAAAACAATTTTTCACATTTTTATTTTTTAAATTTTGAGCAGCTTCTCCAAGATTTGTAAGAAAAATTTTTCTATGGAGTATCTTACCCCTTACCCTAAAAAACGGTTATTAAAATCTAAGGGGATTTGCAAAATCTGTTTGAATAAAAAGAATATCCAATTTTTGGCAAGTGGATAAGGTTGTTGAGAAAATCATGGGGTAAAGGATGAAACCGTGTTGCTGAAGAATCACCGCCTTAAGCAATTAAGGAATTCTTACCAGCTCATGTTACCTCACCCCTTGCGGTTAAAGGACTTTATCTCCTTTAGAAATTTTGGTTTCTAAAAATTTGAGGAATTGTTTTTACCAAGCACTATATAAAGTCGCTTCTTACAACTCAGAAGCATCGGTTTTCAAAGGCAAAAATTCAGTGTTCATGAGCTTAAAAGTTTCAAAAGAAAACCGTGTCTAGTGAGTGAGTTATTTGAGCTTTCAAAGTTGGCATACTAGGACTTCATTGTACCCTATATTAGCTTAGTTGAGAAGCATTGTAATAGGGTGTTTTTCTTTATATTCTTCTTTCACAAAAGTGAGTTGAGTGTGTGTCCAAATCAAGGGGATTTTGGACGTGGGGTAACCTGTCTTAGGGAAGACGGTTACGTGGGTTGCAATTTGTAACAAGGTGTGTTACTATTGTAACGTGATTAGCCCGTTTAGTGAAGTGTGTAAATCCTACACGAGGTAGGTCGTGGTTTTTCACCTCAGTTGGGCTAGAGGTGTTTTCCACGTAAAAATCCTGTGTCCATTATTTCCGCATTCAATTTTGTTGGATTTTCGGTTCTGCATATCTCAGGAACAGCCTGCGCGAATAGGGTCTAAGACTGTTTGCCAGCATATTGCGAAAATCGGACACCACAATTCACCCCCTCTTGTGGTTGTGTACTCTCGAAAGCAACAAAGAAGCCAGGAGGAAAAATCGTCTCCAACTTACACAAAATGATGACAATGTTCCGACGATGCATTTCCTCAAGCATATCCTCTCGCAGTATTGTTGAGCATAAGTTTTTGAAGAACTGACTTATCTCAATGAGAGGTTTCAACACATCATCTGGGAGCGCACCAAATGCAATGGATAAAAGAGTCTCCATGAATACATGACAATCATGACTTGTCATATTGTTGAACTTTGCCTCATTAGGGTCCACGATATTCCTCAAATTAGAACAATATCCATCAAGCATTTGAAACTCCTTTACCCATTCACATAACTCTATTCGTTTATCTACAGGAAGTACGAGCTTCGCTTTTTATTTAACCGGCTTACCACTTGGGCCTGGATGTAAAGGTAATTCTTGTCTATCACATATTTCTGTAACATCCATTATCCTTTGTTTTTCCATAGACATCCATAATAGTGTCAATGATATTCTCGAAGAAGTTCTTCTCAATGTGCATCACATCCAAATTATGGCGGAGCAATTGGTGTTTCCAATAAGGCAACTCCCAGAATATGCTCCTTTTCGTCCAGTTGTGCTCATTTTCCTTAAATCCTGGTATGACTAAGTCACAATTTGTAGTTACCATTGGGTAATCTTCTACCTCAGCATAAAGTTTTTCCCCAAATAAGTGGCGAGTAGGACCCCCTGTAACAATTCTGCCTTTCCTAAATGTTGTTCTATTTCTTCTGAACGCATGATTTCTTGGCAGAAAACACCGATGATAATCAAATCATGAGAATTTACCTCCATTTCTCAATCTCAAAACCTTTTGTTGTTTCATACATACAGGACATGCCAATTGCCCATTAGTACTCCACCCAGATAACATTCCATATGCGGCGAAATCATTGATGGTCCACATTAGTGTAGCCTTCATCTGAAATGTATGTCCCGTAGAAATGTCATATGTCTCAACTCCAACATCCCACAACTCTTTCAACTCATCAATAAGAGGCTGTAAATATACATCTATTTTGTTCTTCAGATTTTTAGGGCCGGGGATTACATAAGTCAAGAACATAAATGGCGTGGTCATACACATTTCAGGGGGAAGGTTATAAGATGTAACTACCACCGGTCAAATGGAGTATGATCTTGAAGAGAAAGTGTAAGGATTAAATCCATCAGCACATAAACCAAGCCTCACATTCCGAGGCTCGGAAGCAAAATCAAGGTACTTGTTATCGAAATGTTTCTATGTTGCCCCATCTGATGGATAACATAGAACACCGTCCTCACATCGATGTTCATAATGCCATCTCATGTGCTCTGTAGTACTTCTTGATGCATACAACCTCTGCAGTCGAGGTTTTAACGGCGTGTAATGCATCCTTGAGTATAGAAATGGATTCTGATTCCTTTGTTGGGACCTTTGCCTCTTCCATCTTGAATGCCCACAAAACTTGCGCGCATCTAGGTTCGCGTCATCCTTTAAAAATAGCATGCAATCTTTCCGGCAATAATCAATTAGGATCACATCGTTGCCGAGATCTTTAACAACCTTCTTCGTTTGCCCATAGTTGTTTGGCACGCGGTTGTTAGGTGGACAAATCTCTTTCATTAGTTGAACAATTTCATTAAAACAGTTCTGTGGCATGTTATAATCAAATTTGATACTCAACAGTCTCACTGCAGCAGAGAGCTCACTGTGGGTGGAACAACCATTATATAAGAGTTGTTGAGCAGCATGAACCATATTATAAAATGGTTCTCAGTAAATGCTTGACTCCTCTTCCCTTACATTTTGATTTACCATTATAACATCAATAACCATGTCCACCATCCGATCTACGTACGATCCATAGTAGTTATAATTAATATGACTTGAACCTCCAACTTCGTTAATTTCACTATTTGAGTACCCAAAATCATATTGCTAAGGTTCTATTTCCCCATGAATTATCCAAAACCAATACCCTTCCACAAAACTCTTATACATAAGGTACATCTTGACCTCATCGGGTGTCAAGTATATCCTATTTCTACATTTAGCACAAGGACATTTATACTTTTCTCCATTCAGAAACTCTATCTGTCTACGTGTAAATTCATCGAATTGGTTTACTCCATCTAGAAATTCTTGTGTATAACCACTACGATCAGACAGTAATCTATTATACATCCACCTATGATGTAGAGGGCCATTTATATTCTGCTCGGATAACAATAATCATATAAGTTACTGGATAAGAATTAATTTTAATTAAAATTATAATAATTGCATAAATTATTCAATTATATATTACCTATGTTTACTTATAAATTTCTACATGCACCAAAAAAAATTTATAAATTTCTACAAATATACTTATATTCTTGCGAATTTCACAAAACTAATAATTCATCCAAAGTTGAGAACTTTATTCCTCTAACATATCAAATTTCAACTCAAAATTACGAACTCTAAGTCTACATTGCATTGGGAAAAATCTTCAAACAAATAAGAGCTATAACTTCATACGAACATCACATTTGAACAAATTATAAACTAAAACATCTCATTCTACCAACATATCAACTTTCAACTTCATATTATCAAACCTAAACCCTAAATTGCATTGAGCAAAATCTCTAACCAAATTAAAGTAATAACCTCACACAAATACCACATTTCAACAACATTATCAATTAAAGCATTTCATTCCATCAACATATGAAATTTTAACTTCAAAGTACCAAACATAAACCCTAAATCGCATTTATCCAATTCTTGTAACGAATTAAAGCAATAACCTCACACAAATACCACATTTCAACAACATTATGATTTAAACCATTTCATTCTACCACCATATCAAATTTTAACTTCAAACTATCAAACCTAAACCCTAAATCGCATTTACCCAAATTCTGAAACAAATTAGAGCAATAAACTCACAAAAATACATATTTCAATATAAATATAAATTAATTATGAAATTCTAATAATGTAATACAAAAATTTGTAGAAATTATAACAAATATAGTTGAAAAACTTACCTCAAATTAGTTGAAAACAATCGGCAAGAGGGGCGGGAGAGGGCTACCAGTGGCAGGGGAGGGCGGCGACAGCGGGGGAGGGGACCGCCGGCGGTTGGATGGTGGTGGCGGTGGTTGAACGGGGCTCCCACTCGATCGCCACTCTCTCTCTCTCTCTCTCAAATTTCTTTTGCGTGCGTCGAGTGAAACCAAACATAGATCTGGTTTCATTTAAACTGGTCGGCGACAGACTGGTGACGGAATTTTAGTCGCCAGCCCTATTTTTTTCAAAATTTAAATTTTTTTGAATTAGGCGACAGAAATTCCATCGCCAGGGGTAAATTATGACGACGAGTACATTTTTCCGTCGCCAAATTTATCGCATAATCTGACTTTTTTGTAACACTGTTTTTCCATCGTCATGTCCGTCGCTAGGTCCGTTGTTAATTTAGTCCGTTGCTGAATTCCGTCGTTATTTTGAACTTTTTAGTAGTGATTTTTGGTTGCACAAATTGCCTTTGTGATTGCATTTTTGCAGGCCCCTTAGCTGTGTGAGGATCTACCTAGTCTTCCCCCTTAATTGTTTTTGGAAATAGGCAGGGGTGGGCAACAAATCGGGTATTCATCAAGTAAAACTAGTCGGCTCATTTAAAATAGGATTAATAAAGGGTCGGATCAATAACGAGTCGCGTCAATAGAAGATTGGGCCGTTAAAGCATATTAGCGGAGCGGCTCAGCCCATTAATAGCCTATTTGGTGCCCTGATACTTTTTCAACCTACTAGTTTTGTTAACTTGTACGTTATAATTAGTTAAGTTCACTATCAACACTTTATATATAATAATAATTACTATAACAGTTTTTTGTACAAGTTAATTCCATTTTAAATGGGTCAAAACTGAGGCCGATTTTCTTGATAGGAGGGGCTCTTTTAGCTCTACTGCCATGAGTGTCGAGCTTTGCAGCTTATAAAAGCTAAAATTTAATGCAGCAAGACCATTCAAATCAAGAACTTCATCATGATACAGCAAATGAAGATGAAGAATAGTGAAAGAAGATGTATGAGCACACGACACCTCTACGATTAACACTGCAGTTGAAGATGACAAAGGCCAAAGATAATTTGAAAATTAGGGTTTTTCTTTTTTTGGGGGGGGGGGTTACAGCGATGGTTGAAGGCTGAGAGGGTAACTGGGTGAGGTAGAAGAAGAGGCTTAAGAAACGGTCATTTGAACTTAATGGTGACTAGTGTTCAAATCTCGGGGTGTCGAATTATACTATACAATAAAACTAATGTTCGTCTAAATTGCAATATAATTTTTTAATACATTTTCTTCCATATTTTTTTCGTGACACAACATAGCCATAATGTTGCAGCAGACCTACAAGAGATCCCACATTTACCAAATTTCATCTTCAAGTTCTTAAGTTCGATTTTCACATCCACAAGTTTCTCAAAATTAACCCCGATTTGACTATTCAAAATGGAATTAGCATAATTGTTAGACACAAATTTGATCAGAATCACTAAATTAGACACAATAGTTCGCAAAGAATTGATTATAAATTAAAAAAGGAATATTCTTGGCCTTGATTTTGCGTTTGGAGATTTATACTATTTTCTCTCTAGGTTGATATCAACATAAAATAATTTTTTTTTAGTTTCCCCTTATTTTCACTAACATATCGAACTAGAAGCAAATCCCCTTATTTTCACTAACATATCGAACTAAAAGCAAACCCCAAATCTTCCACTTATAGAAGGGGAGGAATTAATTAAACATTACATACCAAAATTAATGGTAAAAATATCATGTATCTTAGTTAAAGGAAGAACCACACAAAAATGCATTTACCCAAACTCAAAACCCACCCCTAGCATGGGCCAAATCCAAACCCCTTACACCAAGTGAGCACTACACATTTCTTATTATATTCGCAAACTAAAAAAAAAAAATATATATATATATACAACATTTTTATCTTAGTTAAAAGAAACTAAGCAATTGCAGCTATACACAATCAAACATGCGACCTACACGACCAGGAGGCAATATACGCCTCTCTCGCCACTTGCGCCATGCACACTTATCGCTTTATATGCAAACGAAATAATATATACACCTGTTTCTTTTTTTCCCAAAAATTTCAACATTTCAAATTTTTTTCCCCAAAAAGATGGGGTGTCAATTGACACCCCCTTGCACCCACGTAGCTCCACCCATATCTAAACTATGAAGGAGAAGAGGATCAATCATGAAAATGAACAAAAGATGTAAATAATACAACTTAGGAAAATTCTACTTGTTTCTTTTTTCCCCCATTTCATTAGGGCTTTTGTTGTATGTGCGTGATACATCTAACATCATGTAAATAATAATTTGTTGAAAGTTACTTATTTCTTGGAAAGTGTGGGGTGTTAACGATCGTGACAAAAGATTACTTCTTAAAAGTATTTTAGGGGATTGGAGGTCCGATCCCATGTGTATTCAAGAGACAAAACTAGAGGATGTTCAGCTTTCTGATATCCATGCCAAGGTGGAGTCAGTGGCATTATAGTTATGTGGGATAAAAATCCTTTTAATTTGGTATCCTCTTGCAAATGGTGGTTGATGACTTCACTTGGGCTTCCACGAGCATCTGTGGTCCACATACTAGAACCGATAAGTTAAGGTTGTGGAATGAGCTGTTTTATACAAGACGTGGTTGGTCTGGTCATTAGATGGGGGATTTTAATGAAATTCTACACAGTCAAGAAAGGAGTACATGTGCGTGTCCTTCTAATGCAATGGCAAAATTTTGTGATTTCATCAATTATTCTACCTTTATGGATCCTCCATTGAGGGGGGGGGGGATTTTAGGGGGGAGAATTTCAACTAGTCTATGAGTAGAGATGAGTTAGTTTGTTCAAAGTTGGATCATTCTCTGATGTCGAATGAGCATTTTCCAGATTTGGTTCAAGAAAGATTGCCAAGACTACTTTCTAACCATTTTTCTATTTGTCCTATGACATCAAAGTTGAAAAGGGATAAGACCCTTTAGATTTGAGAATATATGGCTGGAATTTGAAGGTGGTGTTGTTAAAGAGTGGTGGGAGGAAGCTCAAGTGAATGGCTTCGCTGGCTTTGTTATTGTACGCAAGCATAAGTTTATCAAAGGAAAGCTCAAGAAATGTAACAGAGATGTTTTTGGGGATCAAGACTAAAAATATGATATCCTGTGCATTATAAATTCACTGGATGTGAAAGAAGAATCGATCGACCTCACTAGTGAAGAGATTTAGCAAACCAACTATGCAAAAGATGATTGGGCAAAACTTACTTTGATGGATGAGATATCTTGGAGACAAAAAGCTAGAGCTTTGTAACTTTGACCGCGTGATCAGAATACTAAGTTTTTCCACAGGGTGGCCAATCTGCATAGAAAGTTCAGTCATTTGTCTTTTGTGGTAGTGGATCGGGATACTATTGAGCTGCCTTTAACTGAGGAGGAAGTTAATAAAGCACTTCTTGACTGTTGTGGGGATGAAGCCCCTAGTCCTAATTGTATAACTATAACGTTTCTTCAATCCAATTGTAACACTGTCAAAACAGATGTGATGACTCCTCGAGGAAATTAATGACTAGCCTCAATGCTACTTTTATTGGCCTCATTTCGAAGAAAGTGAATGCAGAGAATATAAGAGACTTTCGGCTCATTAGCTTGGTTGGGTGTATATAGAAGTTGATACAGTAGTTCAGCTACTAGCCTACTACCCGCTAATAATATCTTTTTTCTTAATAAATGCAGTAAACTAAAGAGTAATAATGACCGGCAAAAGAATCATGCTTCTTAGGGCCTGTTCTTTTCGTGGGTAAATTAAGGTGGGTAAAAAAATGAAGTAGGTTGAAGTAGGTTGAGGTAAGTTGAAGTAGATTGAAATAGGTTAAAGTAGGTTAAATTTTTTATGTAATAAATTAAACTTGATTAAATGGTAAAATTGGATTGAAGTAGGTTGAAGTGAGTTAAAATAGGTTAAAATAGATGGAAGCGAGTTGAAGTTGGTATTTTAAAATTGATTCATGAAAATAACAAGCCCTTAGAGCATTAGCAGCCACAGACACGCGGGACAAGTGTGGGGCCCGCGTGTCTGTGGCATGTCACATTTTGCCTTCCCAGCTAGGCTGAAATGCGTGTGACATGCGGGGAAGCACGCCTGTGCGTGTCTCCCCGCGAGTCACTATTTAGCTTTTTAAAATATTTTTTTTTGCTTTTTTTTGAAGTAAGTATATAATTTTTAAATGATTTAAAAAATAGGTTGTGTGTTATAAGGTGGATCTATGATAAATTATTAAATGATTAAAATTGAGTTCTATAGATTGAAGTAGTGATGAAATGTAAGTTTTAAAATTATAAAACTTTTACTGACGGGGAAAGACAGAGTTTCAAAATCTGAAACTGCCAGTGGGAATGCTCTTAGGACTTAGTCGCTTCAGTTCTTCGCCTCTCGCTGCCCTCCCTGACCTCTCGTCTCAGTATCTCTCGGTCGCCACTCGACAAAATCGACATCCACCATCCACGAGCAGTGGCTCAGCACCACCGGCCACCGGAACGGTCGGAGGCCGCCACCCTTCAGCCGCCCACGTCCAGCCCAGCCTTTGCCGCCACTGCCGCAGTGCCACGCAGGTTACGTTTCTGGTTTCAGTCTTGAACATTTGTTTTGCTTGAATTGCTTCTAATTGTTTGCTTCTCAGCTTCTGTTCTGTATATGGAGATTGATTACTGAAATTGTTTGGTTATTGGTTAATAATTGCTATCATGTTATTCTTATATGCTCTTGCAATTGGCCAATGACTTCTTTTCTTGAATGGCTTCTCAAGTGGTCAGTTTCTTGCTTCTTTTCTATTTATAAAGATTGAAATTGCTTGGTTAATGATTAATTGATATGTGCTTTTGCAATTGCTTGGTGGTGTACCATTGTGCTTAATAATTTCCCTTTCAAATATCGAAGCTTAGTTTTAAAAAACGCGAGGCGCACTGAGGCACATAGGGTCCCAAAGCGTGATGCGCAAGGCGCGAGGTGAAGGCGCATGTATCATGGATGTGAGGCGCACTTCTATGCAAAATATTTTTAAAGTATTTCATATTTCACAAAGTATATTTTGCAGAAACAAGCTAGATAAATACATTAAAAATGTGATTAGACATCAATGTGACTACTAAAACCCCAAATAACCTTAATATATGTTATCTTATCAACGTAATTCCCCCAATGCACGTATTTACGGTACAATTTTAGCTCACCTTTTAGCTCCCACGGAAGGAAAAGAAGAAAAAAGCTAAAGGCAAGGCTAAGAAAAACAAGAAAAAAGGGGAGATATAGCCTCGCATTCTCGAGGCGCACCTCATCCCCTCCGAGGCGCTGACCCGGTAGCCTCACGCCAAGGCGCGCCTAAGCCGGGCTTTTTTAAACTAAGTATCGAAGCGACCACTTGGACTTCTACTTTATGCTTCTATGTAGACAATCACTTGCTTGGTGGGTACCTGTTGCCTTCCACTTCAAGCTATAGCTGTGATTTCAATTGCAACTAATCTAATTATGCAAATCCAAGTGACTTTGGACATATAGTAAGCCCAATCTGAGGTCAATCCAACTTGAACTCAGACTGATCGCCTCGTTTACAACTAGGCTGCTGGGTTATAGCCTCACTGTTAGGGGACATGCTATCTCCATGTCTTGTGACTATGTGGCACTTAGAGAGGATACTTAGTAACTTCCCCCCCCCCCCCCAGTTTTATATGGATCAATTCAATTCCGTTTTACAATATTTGAAAAGGAAACAACATGAAAAAGACCAAGAACATAATGCAAGTAGTAGTGGAGTTGATTTTAATATTGATGAGCATCAAAGAGACGGGGGAGATGAGGGTGAATCTAATATTTGGTACATATGGTAATGAATGTTCAAAGGTGGACACCCCTGATCCGAACTTCTGGATCCACCACTGAACTACGGAAAATGGTTGTTTTGTTGATGTTTTTAGCCTTTAAGTGCTTACATTGTCTTTATTGTAATTGCTTTAGCCTCCATCATAAGTGATCTTTGTGAGATGGATTTGTGTGGTGTAGGAGCTGGGATAAGAGGGATTTTGATGGATTTTAGCCTTGCTCATGGGTGATTGTTCTGAGATGATCTTTGTTGGGCACTTCAGGCAATGGCGGATCAGCCGCTTTTGGTTGGTTTTCTGTATAGTTTGTCGTTTTCTGTGGAGGTTGTTGATTGTGGTTTTTGTTTTTGATTTTGAGGGTGGTTCATTTTCTGTTTGATGATTTCCAGAGCTCTTGAATTAGCCCTTTTTGTGTTTGTTTTTTCTGTTCTTGTGTGATTCTTAATCTTTTTCGGTTGAGTTCACCATTAATTTGTATTTGAAGTTCGGGCTTTTGACTTGTGTTGTAGAGAAGCCTTGATTCACAAGCTTTGAAAGTTTAATACCTTTTTCTTTAAAAAAAAAAAAACAAATGAATATTCATTTTCCCTTTATTGTAACAACAGCTTGCAAGGGATGTGGTGATTTTATTGGATGATCCAATTTAGCAGTTAGAATAAGATGAACTGAATTGAAATTTCTATCTATATGTTCATTGCTGGTGTTACAGCTGTAAGCTTGTAATTATGGGAGTCATTGAAGACGGGACTGCAACAGGGCGTTTACCGAGCACAAAGGTGTTTGCAGTTCAGTACCCTGCATATCCTTCATCTATGTCCCGTGCCATAGAAACCCTTGGTGGACCTGACACAATTGCAAAGGTAGTTCCTCTAACCTACATCTCCCCTTCTGCCCCTCCCAACCTCCCCTGCATGCCCAACCACAGTAAGTGGAAGAACAAAGCAAATTAATAAAAAAATATTTTGTTTGTTGTCGCATTTCTACTTGATATAGCAGTGAACCTTTTCTTGGTTGATAATTTTTCTTTTGGGTGGCTGTTGGTAATTTTTGATGGATTTAGCCATCAGTCGTTTGAGGATACATTCTTTTTGATTTTGGGCGTCTCAAAGTAGTGTCATTCACACATCTTGAAAGGTATTCCATGCATTTAACAAAAACTGTTGGGGATATTGGATCCCTTTGTCTCACTTCACTTTGATTTTGAAAAAAAAAAAAAAAAACTAGTAATCCACCATTCATCAATAAAGAGTAACTTGCTGTTCTAACACATTGCATGGCCCAGTTTACAAACTGTGCAGAGAAATTGAGGCCTTTCAACATATTTTCTATAAACTTGCAGCTGAGGTTGCCCAAAGTGATGGTTTCCAATTTCATTCAAGGTACAAGCAACTACGGATCAATAACCTATGTTTCACAGAGGATATGATAATGATGTGTTGTTATGGAGACCTCAGGTCAGTTGCAGTCCTTCTGATATGTTCCACAAATTCAGTGTTGCCTCTGGTTTGCATCCTAGAGAGGAAAAGTCACAAACAATTTCTGGGGCACATCAGGGAGGTGAAGAATGATGTTATCACTTTTACTGGTTTCAAAGAAGGAAGTTTGCCAATTGCATATCTACGAGTGCCCATTTCCCCAAGGAAACTGAATAAGGATGATTGTCAGATTCTTCTTGACGAGATGACTCGCATAATCACAATTTGGGAAATGAAAAGAATTAGTTATGCAGGCAGAGTGCAGCCAATTAACCGGCCTTCCATTTTCTTGCTTCCCAAAGATATCATTGAATTGAGCAAATTTGTAGGAGTTTTCTCCGGGATGGTAGTGCTTATATGGATAAGGTGCCTATGATTGCTTGAGATTAAGTCTGCAAATCCAAGAAAGAAGGTGGGCTGGCTATCAAACACGTTAAGCATTGGAACACTACATCTGTGGGAAATATGTTTGCTTGGAATTGCAGCAAAAAAAGGATCCTATGGGTCAAGGTATCACTCATGCTTATATGAAAGGGCAGAACTGGTGGGACTATAGTGCACCAGCGGATAGTAGCTGGGTTTGGAGACAAGTTGTCAAAGTCAAAGACTTAAAGATATGTTAAAAGTTGGTTTAGACTTTCATCCAAGTGAATGAGACATTTTCATGCTGATATAAATTTTGCTTATGAATTGTTGTTGATGGATCAAGAGCAGAATTAGCATTGGACAAAATTGATCTGGTGCTGTTGGAATTTGCCCAAGGCATCATTTATTTCCTGGCTAACAGTGCTTAGCAGGAAAACTAAGAAGAGAATGAAGAAATGGGGTATTGTAGAGGATGATACTTGCAGCTTGTGTGGGAAGCAATTTGAAAGTATTGCATATCTCTTCTTTCAATGGAATATACTAATCAGATATGCTACACATGAGAAATATGCTGAATTGTAAATTTCCAGATTTCTCTACCTTGCAATTGGGTGTCTAGAAGGATGAAGGCTAAGCCTATGAACAGGAAAGTCGTGTATTCGAGCTTGTCTACAGCAATTTACTATGTCTGGAAAGAAAGTGATGATGGAATCATCAAGTCTGAGACTATTACTGCTGATATTCGTGAGAAATATGCTGCATTGTAGGCTTCCATATTTGCTACCTTAGAATTGGATGTCTAGCAGGAAGACGGACAAGCCTATTAAAAGGAAAGTTGTGTACTGAGTTAGTCTACAGCAGTTTCCTAATTAAAGGGATTTCGTAATCTTCAGGGCTAAGAGTGCTAGTGTGGTACTCTTGCTAGTTTCGTTGTTTATGTTGCTAAGAAACAATTGCTGTATAAAATTAATGAGAACAACAGGCCTCTATTGGGTGAATTGGAATGAGGTATGTCGTCCTAAACAACAAGGAGGACATGGCATAATACCTGTTCGTGTTATGAATGAAGCTTTGAAGACCAAATGATTGTGGAGGTTTGCAGAGGAGGATGATGCTATGTGGAAAAATGTGATCAAGGCAAAATATGGGATAGATGAGTTGGGTTGGTGGAGTATGAAGAGTTCCTATCCTCATGGTGTTGGTTGTTGGAAATCTATCTTAGCAAGTCTTGAGCGTTTCAAATCTTTAGTGCATTTTGAGGTGAAGGATGGCTCAAGGGTGTTATTTTGGCGCGATGTTTGGTGTAGGGATTGACCTTTAAAGACTCTTTTTCTCGATCCTTTTAGAATGGCTCGTTTGAAGTATGCCACGGTAAAAGAAGTAGTTTCTTGGAATGGTGACATTAGACATTGGAATTTGACTTTTGTGAGGAGTCTTAATGATTGGGAAGAGGACAGTATTTGTAATTTATTAGCCGTACTTGCTGGCAAAGAGGTTTTGTCCCAAGGTAAGGATGAGATTGTGGGGCCACTAAACTCTAAGGGATCTTTTAGTACCAAGAGTTTTTGTTCCACACAATTTGAAGCCTTAGATGGTTGTGATTTTGCTCCTAAGTTCATTTGGAAGTCTAAAGTTACCACAAAAGTGTGTTTCTTTGCTTGGGCAGCCACCGTGGGCAAGATTCCCACGAATGATATACTTAAGAGATGAAATTTTAGAGGTCTAAGTAGATGCTCCATGTGTTTGGAGGAGGAAGAAACTGTGGATCATCTCCTTGTACATTATCAGTGGGTTTCTTCGCTTTGGGATTTATCTCTCTCTCTAATGGGGATTAGTTGGGTTCAACCTTCTAATGTGAGAGATGTGGTAGTGGCTTGGAGGAGAAGGATGAAGAAGAATTGGGTCCTTGGAGTTTGGAACATGGTTCCTTGGGCTATTTGGTGGGCTACTTGGAAGGAGAGAAATCGTCGTATTTTTGAGGACAAAGTCTTGTCGTTTCAAGCTCTATTTTTTGAGGTTGTTGTATAGTTGGAGTGTGGGGCCTAGTCGTAACAAAGATTTAAATTTTTTGGCTTTTGTCGATTGCATTGTGGATGAGAGCGTTAGAGCATAAGGTTTTTGTATTGCCCCTTTTGTACATGGGTGACATCTTCTTGGTGTCCATTTAATATACCTCTTTGATTACTTACCCCCAAAAAAAAAAAATCAATGAGAACAACAGGGAGTGTATAGTGAATATGTGTACACAAGGGAGGAGTGATATACTTGGACATGCCCCAGGATACAGATACAAACTATAAGAAGTTTTGTAATGGAATGAAAGCTACTAACTAGTAACTAACTTAACACAAAAAAAAAGAGGTAGTGTCATTTTCATATCTTTTTTTTAACTACCTTTTTTTTGGGGGGGGGGTGGGGGGAGTAGATATTTAGTTTGAATTCATTTGGGACATACAATTTTAAAAAGTCCGTACTGTTTAAAGGCATAGATAATCGTTTGCTGATATGGATGGTTATTTTCATTTCAGTTGGAATTTGAATTTTGAACAATCTGCGCCACCTTTTTGACATTTTCTAGCATTATGAATGAAGTTAGGACAAAATTAGGGCAAAGAAAAAGATGTTCTTTTCCATTTTTCTGTGCATGATCTAATGGAGGAGCAATTGTATTTGCAAGAATTATGAATGTAATATATTAATTGGGATCTTGGATAGTCCATTTTATTCGTTCATTTCATTTCAGAAGTCCTCTGTAAATATCAGAAATCCCTGGAAAGTCAGAAGAGAGAGAGACAGAGAGAGGGGCTCAGTGGCCGTGCAACTTTTGTCTACTTTGAAATGTCTTCCCTGAACTTTCAGGGAAGATGAGGTGAAGTGGTGAACAAAGTGATTGTCTTATTGAGAACCAATCTTCGTCTAGTCTGCTTATAGTCTGCACATTTTGCTTTTTAAAGTTCAAAGGCTTATGTCCTCATATTCGGGATTGCCAACGCTGCCTTTTATATTTATTTATTTATTTTTTGGGGGGAAGGAGTTATGGGGGTTTGCATATATTATTCATGCGTATTATGAAGGAGGTAGGCTCTAGCAACAAGTTTGCTTCTCTAGTGTTGGCTTCACAGAATAGGAGCATTCCCTAGATATCCCTCCTGGAAGTTCTTTCTTGCTCTTCTGGTGATATTAAGAACTCTACCGTTTGGATGACTGATTGCTCAGCCTATGCTTATCTATCTTCACTCTTGAATGGTTGAATAAAATGGAAACAAGGTAAACACTTTCTTGAAACCCAAAAAGTCAGAAATGTGAGACATTGTACTAAAGATTGGGCCCTTTGTTATAACTAGATTAAAATAGATTGGTGGGACTTGTTAATTTGTGTAGAAGTGTAATCAGACTACTAAGGTAATACTAATGAATGTTTATTTGTCCTCTATGAGTTGTATTACTATTTAGTGGCTGGATAATCGTAACCCTAAACTATTACCCTGTAAGCGTATATCTGAAGTTTAATAGGGTAGTCGGGCTAAAACTGAGTACAAATATCCATCCGAAGTTACTGGTTAACAAATTCAATATTGATGGAGACTCAGGGATTTGAGATTACCAAGCGGTTTTCAAGAGAAAGCTGAGCGATTCAACTGGTCGTTAAGGGTGAAATAGCTACTCAACGTCATCAGAATGTGAAATTCTGGCTGAAAAGACTTTATTGGGACACTTTTGATCCAGGTATGGCTAAAAATGCTACAAAGTTGAAGCTTGTCATTACAATTCGAGATTTCATGTTACTGACTTCTAGGGTTTGATCTTTCTTTTGGTCAAGCCCGAAAGGATCTTATTCTGTTTTTTGGGTTCCCCAAAGTTGCTGTCATGCAATCTTTTTTGGTTCTCTGCATTATGTTTTGGGGTTCATTATTTTGTTGCATGTATATTGCACCCAGGATATGACATGACACCCCCAAAAAAAAAAGAGATATGACATGTATAGTGGACATGCATTGAAGAACAAATTACTTATTTAATTACTTGTGTGTTTATGGTTAGTTTTATCTTTTTTGTTGTGGATAGTGTCTTGTTTGGATGTGTACAACAACAAATTGCTCATAGTGTGTGCAGTCCACAGCTATCAATGACATCTTGATCCGCTTTTGCCATCTATGATGTGGTCAACATGCATTTGAGAGTGTCTGACGAGCGTCCAAGAGTGTTGGTGTCTGATACATAGCCAACATAGATACGTGAAGTCGTGGAAGGTGTCCGTGATTTGGCCATGTTTGCAAATGGGTTTTTGGCCCCCCCCCCCAACAAAAAAGCTTTTTGACGGGTTCATTACTTTGTTGTATGCCTAGTGCATGCAGGAGTATATTTAACTGGCATATCTAGCGACTGGGAGATTACACAAGGCTTTTGATAGGATATGTTTTGTCAAATGCTTTTGGCATGATAGAACTAAATGCCAGCTTGTTCTTAATTTCCCAGGCACATATGAATTATGGGCTGATTAATGATTTTCTATCATTTAAAGTTGTGCCAGTATTGAGCAGCTCAGTATAATCATTATTATCTTCAGGTTCGCACCTCAACTTCAAACAAGTTGGAGCTACGTTTCCGTCCTGAAGATCCATTTTCCCATCCTGCATTTGGCCAACTTCAGCCTTGTAACAATTTATTATTGAAAATATCCAGAAAGAATAATTCCGGCTTTCAGAATCACAGTGTATTTAACGGTCAATCCAATGAATCTGGTTCCATGGGTAATTTAGCTCAAGCTGAAAAAGGATCCGGTGCTTCCACAAGCATGTCCAACACACAGACAACCAAAAATTCAGGTGTCCGCACTGCCGACATTGTTGCTCGAGTCCGGGAAGCTTATCATTTTACTGGTCAGTCAGCAACTCCAGCATCTTCTGCACTTCACAAGTGGGAATTCTAAGTCTTGCATTGATACTGAAAACGATGATAACCGAAATATGTGGTCTGGTGATTGCTTTTTTCTCTTCTGTATTCTCATCAGCGATATGAGCCCTGTAAGCACAAAAAATCTGTGTATGTAAACGTTTCTAATACCTCTGCTTGTCCTTGGGCAAAATGCAAAGAGAACTTAAAGTGATTGGATATGTTTATGAGTTCTTGATGAACCAACTGTTATATTGGTTTGATGTACAGAAGGGTTTTCAATTTTTTTTTCAAATGTCATCTGAACCCTCCAATTAAAAAAAGGGAGTGAAATGATGTCGTAAAGCGAACAAATGTCTCAGTCAGCTACTTTTTTTATTTGCTGAATTTTTATGCTCACGTGCAAAATTAAGCTTTTTCTGAATTTTAGTTCTATGGACAATTTATTGTAAGAGATATACCTCCTAATCTGTCTTGATGTTGAGTTGATAAGATTTTGTGCCTGCTTACTAGGAGAAAGGCAGCTGGCCACTGTGTGATTAGGTATCTGGTCGGCAGTTGAATGATACAGTTTTGCTTCGATAAAATTGTCTATTTTCCGCCACAGGGATGGTAGATTATCAGCATGTCATTGCGGTTCATGCTGATGTTGCACGGAGGAAAAGGGGAAAGTTGGCTGAAGCGAAGGAACCTTTTGGTAAAGTTGTTGCTTTGAAATAAACAGGTTTTTACTTGTCCCTGGCCCCCCCGGGTTTAATATTCTGACCCCTCCCTCCTTTTCTTAATTCACTTGCTCATAGACAAGGGAGATCTTGGCAATGAAGATGATGAAAATTTGATGATGCTGGTACCTCCACTATTTTCGCTGAAAGATGTTCCAGAGAATTTAGTGTAAGATAATTCTTTCCCTCTATGGATCTCCTTACAATTAAAGTCATAAAGTTTTGAACAAATTGCTTTCCTTCTCAGTTGCATCTTCGGTGCCATTCATCTTGTCGTGAAATGGCTATTCATGGGTTACTGCAAACTGACAGTTATGATTGCCTATTCACTTGAGTGTGGGTGCTTCGAAAATTGTGTTGTTTTCTAGAGTCTTTTATCCGTAAGTTATGAAATCTAAATTGCAGAATAATTTGCAGGAAAAAAATGCTCAAAGAGTCGACTTCCAACTTCTTGTGCAACAGATTGGGTTGGAAACATTGATGGTAGTTGATGCGGAGCAACTCCCGAGCTTGAGACTACTTTCATTAGTGAGGGTCATGAACCAAGTTGGCCCAATATTGACCCTAGGTCAAGGACTAGGTCCCCTTAGATCAATATTGAGTATTGACTTGGGACCCTTAAGAAGGTCCAAGTAGGGTTAGGAAATATGGTTGGGTCAATAGTAGCCATACATAAGGAGTTAACCACCCAATCCTCCCAAAACCACCTCATTAGCTCATTTTTAGTTTCCGAGCAGAATACTTTGCTTCATTTCTAGCTCAAATTTAACTAGGCAGATGAGTTCCAATTGCTGCAAATTATAAATTGATGGAAAGCCCTAAATGTCTATTTTCTAACAAGTCTTGAATCGCACTCAAACTCCAAGTATTGAGGAAGTTATGGGCTAAATATCAAGCAAGGGTTGCTCCAGGACTGCAAAATGCACGTTTTTAATTATGGGCTTAATTAAGGAGGTTACGGTTCTAATTTTGGAGATTAATTAGTGTGAGATGATTCTTCACATACAAGGGAATAGTGGACAAGTGATGGCACCTCCATCGGAGGAGTAGAGCCTACTCAAGGCTCTCTAGAAGTTGGAAGATGAATCCTAGAAAATACAGCTCATAGTAATTGTAATTATCTTAAACATCTTAATTTATTTTCCTAGGATCTTTTGTAAGCCTCCTATTGGTCCACTTGCCCCACTAATGTACAGGTAATTCCCCCTCTTATTGGGTTTTTATGGACCTAATTACCTCCATGAAAAATCAGATTTGATGAAGGATATGAGAGTTTGAAGTTTAGTTTTCCTCAAAATCTCAAATTCTTTATTTCTCTTAAGAGGGTGGTCATTTTGAGTCTTCCATTTAATCTAATCCTTGGAGCTAGGCTTTAGAGGGTGGGTTGATTTAATCTAGGTGGTGGTTTTACCTTTAGCCTAGATATATTCTCTTTGATTTATCTCTTGGTTACATATTTTAAGTATTGATTTATGTCCATTAGAGGCTTTCTTCTAATTAGGGATTCTCTCTCTTGCTTCATCTTTGGAAAAATTGATCTTCAATATCCATTGGGCTCATTTACATGGATTTCACACCTTTATTTGGTCAAATGGAATTCCAATCTGCATCAGTAGTGGTGATGGAAAATTTATCGCCATGTGATGAGAGTATGTGACTCCAATAATGAAATGCAGTGACATGAAGATAACTCTTAGATAACTTTCTCTTTAGGATGTCGGGGGTTCTTGTTGTTAGCTTCTCACTGCAAGTGCCCTGTCTTCGCTCTGATTCTAACTTGTCATGTTTATTGAGCAGCTATGCTTGTGCTTCATGCATCTTTGCCTTATGTTTTCACTATTGTCTTTCATGTTTCCACAATCATTGTCATGTTCTTCAAATTCATGGGTTCCCTGGTGTTCTATTCCCTTGATTTTTCCTTTTGGGATTTTCCAAATGTAGGAAATTGCACCCTTGGTATGAGCCAGGTTCAAGGGGAGCAGTGGAATAGTGAACTATGCTAGTTGCAGCCAAGCCTTTGTTCTTGTTGCTTATGTCCTTGCTTATGCTTTTGCTTATATCCTTGCTTATTCTTGATAAATTGAGAGAGCATGTTCATCATCTCATTGTCTTTACGTTATTCAGGTTGAGACCATCAGCCACAATGAGTTCGAAGAAAAAACAGGAGGGAGTTGTTGAACACCGTTGGGAGGTATTCTATATTTGCTGTTTAGGTAATTTTCAGTGATGAAGATGTGATTAGTCTCTTAATGATTTAGAATGGGTAAGTCACCAATTTTTCTTCAATATGAGTAATGTAGATGCGTAATCTAGAATATTAAAATCGTGATTAACGTATCTCTCACAATGAGAGAAGTTAATGAATGTGAAGGACTAGAAACATATGCATTTTCTAGTGACTATTTTTGCAATGATATAACATCGCATTTTAAAACTATTATTCGAATTCGCTAGTTTGAGATTCGAATTGCTGTACCTAATCAATGTTGATATGGTGATATCTACAAAGATTGGAGAAAAATAGGTGTATAGGGCTTTTGCCATTCATAAACCTTGAAGAATTCACTATATTCAACTTAAATGTCTAGTGAATAATCTAATTTGTCATGATCACTCTAGTAGTCTTGAAACTGCAGAGGTATATTATAATGTCGCATAACAGGTCCTCACTGGTGCGGCTTCATTATTTGTTTGGGAAACTCCATTTGATGCCGTCATAGTTTGACTGCTTCCATTTGGTCTAATTTCAAATTCATTATCCAAATGGTACCCTTTCTTGTTTGACGGACTCCAAACCTTGATCTTTACAGTTAACTTTGGCAGGTAAGTCATGAGGTATTATATTCTTTTTTGGAGTGTTTTGATGAAAGTTTACCATAAGCCCACACTTGAGGCATGGTGAATTCCATTTGACCAAATAAAGGTGTGAAATCCATGTAAATGAGTCCAATGGATGTTGAAGACTAATCTTTCCAAAGATGAAGCAAGAGAGAGAATCCCCAAATAGAAGAAAGCCTCTAATGGAGATGAATCAATACTTGAAATATGTAACCAAGAGATAAATCAAAGAGGATATATCTAGGCTAAAGATAAAACCACCACCTAGATTAAATCAATCCACTATTTAACCCTCTAAAACCTTAGCATAAAGGATTAGATTAAAGGGAAGACTCAAATCACCATCCTTCTAAGAGAGAGAGAAAATTTGAGATTTTGAAAAAAACCAAGCTTCAAGCTCTCATATAATTCATCAAATTTAATTTTTCATGGAGGTAATTGGGCCCATAAATACCAAATGAGAGGGGGAATTAGTTGTACATTAGAGGGGCAAGTAGACCAATAAGGGGCTTACAAAATATCTTAGGAAAATAAATTAAGATGCTTAAGATAATTCAATCACTATGAGCTGTATTTTCCAGAATTCATCATCCATCTTCTAGAGAGCCTTGAATA
Organism: Carnegiea gigantea; assembly: GCA_029747015.1. Classification (NCBI taxonomy): domain Eukaryota; kingdom Viridiplantae; phylum Streptophyta; class Magnoliopsida; order Caryophyllales; family Cactaceae; genus Carnegiea; species Carnegiea gigantea. The sequence continues at coordinate 49,777 of JAKOGI010001401.1, forward strand.
GGTTCTACTCCTCCAATGGAGGTGCTGCCACTTGTTGATTCTTCCGTTGTATGTGGAGAATCATTTCATACTGATTAATCTCCAAAATTACAACTGTAACCTCCTCAATTAAGCCGATAATCAGAAACATGCATTTTTCAGTTCTGAACCAACCCTTGCTTGGTACTTAGCTCATAACTCCTCAACACTTGGAATTTGAGTACGATTTAAGACTGGTTAGAAAATAGACATTCAGGGCTTTCGATCCATGTATAATTTGTAGAAATTGGAGCTCATTTGCTTGGTTAAATTTGAGTTAGAAATGAAGCAAAGTATTCTGCCCACAAATTGAAAATGAGCTAATGAGGTGGTTTTGGGAGGATTAAGTGGATAACTTCTTATTTAGGGATACTATTGGTCCAACCACCTTTCCTAACTCTACTTGGACCTTCTTAAGGGCCCCAAGTCAATAGTGACCTCGGGGGACCTAGTCCTTGACCTAGGGTCAATATTGGACCAACTTGGTTCATAACCCGCACTAGTGAGAGTAGACACAAGCTTGGGAGTTGCTCCGCATCAACACTACCACCCCTGCAGAATGCAGATCCTTACTATGGCTTCAGCATCCACCTCCACTCCACTCCACGCCACGCCCCCTTGCCCCTCGCCTTCCCACCTAGTGCATTGCTCCTCTCTTAACATATCCCTGCCGAAACACCTCATTAGCATCTGAAAAACCTTCAAGATCAGTGACTAGAAAAGAAGTGATGTTAATGGCCAACGAAAGGGTTTATTGGGGACGACAATAGGGCCATTTCCAACTGTTAAAATAGTTTGCTGATTTTGATGTTTTTGAATAGAGAGCGGAATGAGAAGGATTTGGGGCCAATTTAGGCAAGGTAAGGCGGCTAGCAAAATAAGGAAGAAATACATTTATAATTTATTACATAATTGTATTATGTTTAGGAAATTATTGTATTTTGGTATTTTTAATTGTATTTTCGGATTTTATCATGAGGGTATTTTTAGGATAGTATATTTTCGAATATAAGTCATATTAGAATTGAATATACGGGATGAGGCGTACGACTATGAGGAACAACTAGAGGTCAATGCATTAACTGACGCCATGCTTGAAGTGCATGAAGTCACAGAAGTTGACGAGGTTCCCAAGATTGAAGAGGAGATCATAAAAAATTCTTAAGTCAAAGAGACAGTCATTGGTGATTTCTTTGACCATTATATAGACTTTCTGTTCCCTCCAGGCACATTTGAATGAACACAACCTAGAGGAGTAATATTTGCATTGTATGTCGTGGTCTAGCCTCAGCTTTGCTTGGAAAGTGTGGTTCATGCTCCACATATTCTCCTTTTCTGCAGGACTTGTGGTCAAGTTTTTTCTAAGAGGGGGAGAATAATGCAGCTAGCATGAGCAGGAAACAGTAAATTTATGATTTATGACATAGTTGTACTAGGTTTAGGAAATTATTGTATTTTGATATTTTAATTTGTATTTCGGATTTTATTTTAAGGGTATTTTTTAGGATAGTATATATGTCGTATTAGGATTAGGAAAGTAATTTTTAAGATATATTAGGATATAGAACATTATAAAAAATAGAGCTTGAAATCTTAAAAGGACATAGCTTTGTCCTAAAAAATATGTTGATTTCTCTCATTCTAAGTAGCCTACCGAATAGCCAAAGGAATCATTTTTCAAGTTCCATGAACCGAACTCGTCTTCATCCTTTTCCTTGAAGCTAGTAACACATCTTTCACATTAGATGGTTGGACCCAACTAGCCCCCATCAAAGATAGAGATAAATGGAAAAATAAAGAAACACATCGACAATGCACAAGGACATGATCCACACATCAAGCACGTACTTGGACCCTGCTAAAACTTGTTATAAGCGTGTCCCCTGTAGGAATCTTTCCTTTGATGGTCGCCCAAGCTGAGAAGCAATTTGTTATGGGAGCTTTAGAATTCCAAATGGACATGGCAGGAAAATCCAGGCCATTCAAGGCTTCAAAATTCGTGGTACAAAAACTCTTGACGGTAAAAGACCCCTGGGAGTCATGTGACCAAACAATCGCATCATTATTGTGAGGCAAAAAATTCAGCTAGTAAAGCCAACAAGCTGCAAATGCAATCCTATTCCCAATTGTTAAGGCTTCTTAGAAAGGTCCTTCCTGACACCATTCCAATGGCTATTGCCAAATTCTCTATCATTAAAGTTCATGATTTAATATAAAACCTTTAGAGCTAGTGATTGATGTCAAAGGGAGCAAAGAGGTGAGCAAAAAGTGAAATAAGATGCCAATATTTTTGTCACTTCAATTAAAGTTTGATGGTTGTAGTGACTGATGGGCAATATGTGCATAAAAGTAAAAATAGAAGGATCCCATTTGGATTATGAATTCGAAATTGGACCATATGGAAATGGTTAAAGTGTGAGGGCATCACATGGAATATCCCTACTTGTTTGTAATACTCACTATCGTTTTCATTATAGTTGCTAAGAGTGATTTACTAAGCCAATCAAAAGCTACATTTGAAGTACTGACAAAGCATTGTAAAGAATTATATGAACCGTGAATAAAATTTTATTATAAATGTGACATACATGACAATTGACAAAAGAATAAATGAATGCTGGCCTAATCGCAATGTACATTAGATAAATGTTCAAAAGAAGTACATTAACAATGCATATTAACTAATAAAAGAATGAATAAATAATAGGCAATGTGCTACATATGATGACCATATTGAGAGTGCTATTTGGCTGTGTTGATGGCCCTCATGCATATATCTGATACTAATACTTGTGTTGTACTTCCTAATGTGGTGACAGTCTAGTGATTGCTAGTTCATAAAGGTGACAGAACTAACCTATTTAGGGGTAGGGGTAAATTTGCTAAATCTAACCCCACTGCCCCACCCTATTTGCAAACACTTTCTTCCTCCCAGTCATTAGGGCTTTCCAAAAGAGAGAAGGTCCAATGGCTCTAGTGCCCATTCCAAGATATCACTTCTTGAACAGTTGCATCTTTAAAACGAGCCATCCTAAAAAGATCTGGAAATTGAGTCTTAAGAGGACAATCATCACTCCAAACATCATGCCAAATAACACGCTAGATCCATTTTTGACCTTAAAATGCTCTAATGTTTTGAAGAGCTCCAAACTCGCTAAGATAGGTTTCCAATAACCCACCCCATGGGCAATATGGATTCTTCTTGCTCTATCACCCTAAATTATCAACCCCATTTTTGGGTGAGGTCACCTTTCTCCAAAGAGCATCCTCCTTTTTTGCCAACCTCCAAAGGATTTGGTCTACAAAGGATCATTCATCTCATGAAGAAGCATTTTACCTAGCCCTCCCTCTTGCTTGGGACGACAGACTTCCTCCCAATTGACCCAAGGAAGACCATTATTAGTGTCATTGTTGGACCAAAGAAAGTCTCTCATGATTTTCTCAAGGCGACAAGCAATGCTAGCACAAATGGTAAACAAAGACATGAAATAGGTGAGTAGACTCCATCGAGTGGTTTTCAACAAAGTTAACCTTCCTCTAGACAAAAGTTCACATTTCCACCCCGCGAATCTCTTTCGGAACCTGTTCGTTACTAGTTCGTGAACTCTTTACTTTTATAAGTGGCGCCAAGAGGAAGACCAAGATAAGAAAATGGAATCAACCCCACAACCTCAGAAATGTGCTGAGGAAGTCCTGGAATCTCACCAATGGGGATGAAATGCTTTTAGAGAGGTTGACTTTGACCCTTGACATCGCTTCAAAAAGCACAAGGATACATTCTCAGAGCATTATAAAAAATCAAAGTATCGTCAACAAAGAGCAAGTGTGAAACCAAAACATTCTCAGAGCAAGAGCTACTAATATGGATACCTTCTCAAACTCCCACTTCAATTGCTTTAATCACCAACCTACTCCCACTTCAATTGCTTTAATCACCAACCTACTTAGGGTCTCCAACTCTGCATCACCAAAATAAGCAATGAAGGGGATAAAGGTCTCCTTGCTGCAAACCACTTGTACTAGGGACAAAACCTGTCGCTTTGCCATTAGCCAAAACTGAGAAGCAAACAGTAGGGATTGAAGAAAGGAACCAGCTTCTCCACTTGCTATGAGAGCCCATTTTTTTCTAGAGTGGCCATAAGAAAATCAGGGATACATGATCATAAGCCCTTTTGATTTTGAGCTTATAGATAACACCGGCAAGATTAGATTTGAGGCAAGTGTTAATACACTCATTGGCAATTAATGTAGCATCCAATATTTGACAACTGGCAATGAAAGCATGTTGATAAGGGCCAGCAACTTTGCCAATGACTTTCCTCAAGCTACGGACTTTAGCTAGATTTTTATACACACTTCCCACTAAGCTAATAGGTCTAAACTTGTTAATATCATCTGCCTACTCCCTTTAGGAAGTGAGCTAATGAATGTGGCGTTGAAGCTTTTCTCGAGAAAACCCTTCTCATGGAAGTCAGCAAATAAACCCATAATTTCCTCCTTAACTCTCCAACAATGTTGGAATAAAGCAATATTAAAACCATCTAGCCATGGCGCTTTTTCCTCGTGTAAGCCATCGATGGCCTCCTAGACTTCTTCCTCGGAAAATTCTTTTTCAAGCTCAATGGCATCATCTAAACCAATAGAGTTGTAGGAAATTCCCTCTAGAAATGGCCTTGATGGTATGTTCTCATGATAAAGCTTTTCACAAAAGTGAACAATTGCACCTTTTAGTGAAGACTCTGAGTTCACTATCCACTATAATGTTCTGAATAGCATTAAACTTTCCTCTACTATTTGCCACCCTATGAAAGAATTTGGTGTTGTGGTCACCATCCCCCATCCAGTGCTATTTAGCTCTTTCTCCCCGGAAGATCAATATCCAATTACACACCGCAGAAGCTTCTTCACCTGCAATCTTTCAACTCTGTTTGCTAAAGAAGGGAAAGTCGTCGTTCCTTTTCATCCAAGAACTTGATCTTGTCCATGAAATAGGCTATCTTAGAGTAAAGGTGGCTCAAATAGGCCATCTTAGAGTCAAGGTTGAACTGTGTTTTTATGAGTTTTGGAAAATGTATCAAGTTGGTGGATGTCACTCAGGTAAAAAAGGGAGGCAAAATCAAAACTTATGATGTTGTAAAGCTACATAAATAGTAAGTATTATCCAGGACAATCCAAAAATGTAAAATTCCCGTTCACGGTGAAACATTTGAATTGAACTCTGTTGTACAAAAGATTTTATAAAGGTAAGTTTGAACTCTTAATAAGGAGGGATTTCGCCTCAAAAAACTCACCAGTTCCTTTCCTTCAAGCCTTTCACCAAAAATAATAGAAGGAATGAGCTTCTAAGCTCCAAGTGTCCAACTCCTCTTCATCCTTCTTTTCCATGCGCCGTGTGCCATAGTATCGTTGAAGTTCCAAGATGATCTCAACTGACCTTCTTCAAGGAGAAAAACAAATGCCAAAGTGAAGAAACCCCTGGACAATCGGGGAGGTGGTGAGCCAATTCTTCCTTCTCTAAGCAGGTGCTACACCTGCTTGCTTAGTTAGGGTGTCTTCTTTTAAGCATGTCCCTACCAGGAAATGGGAATGAAAAATTTTGTGGGAGCTTTAGACTTCAAGTGTGTATGATTCTATTTTTTTACTGTGTTATAAAGTTGTTACTGAATCTTAACATTAAATCATATTAGGCTGCCACGAAGCTAACTTCTGCTTGTCCGGTGCTCCAGTTTGTGTGTTTTTTACCTGGAACCTTCTTGTTTAACATTTTTTGTATCTAATATTGCAGGGAAGTAATTGTGACCTAATTCATTTTCTTTTGATGCAGATGGAGATTGAACCATGTCTAGCTATTGATTTTGCTATCAAAGATATCCTTTTCCCAAAAAGCATGCTCTGAGTCTTTGGCATGTACTTTTGGGATGCAAGGTATCAAACTAGGAAAGCATATAAACTAACAATTGTTTTTGGTATTGATGAACGTTAGAAATGACATACATTGTTGGATGGTATATGACATGCACAAGCAGTTACAAGCTGAACGGAGAAGATTTTGCTGTATCTTCGCTGTCTTTTGTCTTTTATGATGGTCATTGAGAGCGTGATGATGAGGGGCTTCTGATGAGAATTTTAAGTTTTGTTTATTTGTGCCTAGAGCTTATAATGAGTGTTTTGTGTTCCTCTTCTGTAAGTTTGAGCTCCTTTTAGCCAAGAGCAGTTTTACTTAGCGTCATGTGTCTGACATGGGTGCTGTCGTTGGACTTGACACTTTCTTTTTCTTCCTTTTGAGTTCCGGGCTTCCGGCCTAAAAACACAGGATGAAACACATCCTGGGGTTTTAAGGTGAATGCAGAGTTTGAGAAAGTACCTAAAATTAGCTCTGGGTTTCTAGCTAGTAGATAGAATGCACAGTTGCCTTCTCCTCTCAACTCTCTTAATTTTGTACTGATTTTTTTTTTTTAATAAAAAACAAATGTCCATTTGATATAGCAATTTCTTGTGCTGTGCAATTGATGAAGCTGCTATCCCAAAAAGATTTGTGGGAATAACTAGAAGAGAAAATCATCCAACTTTTGATTTGTGGCACTTAACAATCAGACAGGTTCCTAAAAGAATAAATTGGGAAGAACACATACTGCAAGAAACTGAACAATGGAAATGGCAAATGGCTGTGTCTAGCTTGTTTGATGAACGTCCCATATGGCCAAAAGTCTGTATATCTGAACGGCTGGCTAATATGGGTCTCAAGTTTGGAGATCATATGCTGAAGAGGTATCTGTCCGTTACTTTGAATTTCTATACGCAAGATGCTCTTCCGCCCTTTATGATGCCATTAGCTATGTATCGCCTATTATTTGTCTGATACCTCCTCTGTTATTTTATCTGTTTGATGCTGCAGACTTCTTTTTCGAGTCGTGTACTACTTTAAGAGAGGACCATTTCATAGATTCTGGATCAGGAAAGGATATGATCCTCGTAAAGATCCTGAATCTCGAATGTAAGAGTTCATTTTCACCGTTTTACTCTAGTCTTTTTCTGATTTGTTGAGTGTAAAAGCATTATTAAATTTTTGAAAATTTAGATTGTTTATGACTTTGCAAACTGCTTAGCTTCGAGTTTCTTGATCAAAACAAATTATTAACTGCAGACAACATAGTCAATTTTTGACTTGCATTATCTCTGATGGCATATTGCTATTGCTGAATGCTATTTGATTTTTCCTATAGTTTCCTTTTAATTGAGCCCACTTCGAGGTCATACTGAACTTTCGTAAGTTAGCTGAAGTATGCTCTGCAAATACTTTAAATCAATGATTATTACCAGCATCTGTTAACATATATTTCTGATGTGGTTTATTTTTGTTCCCTGTGATTAAGTACATCAACAGAGGGTACTTTAGTCTTACTCTTCCACTTCTATTTTTTAGCAACATGCTTCTAAAATGCCTTCCTATATCCATTTGTGACTCAGTTGGCCTAATTGTTCCACTTTTTGTATGACGTTGTGTATAAAGTTCCTTTATGGAATTCTATACTTGTATTATAATTATCTTGCCCTCTCAGCCATGTGGACTCTCTATTCTGCTGTTGTTGCCTATGTTGGGCAATGGATTCTTGGATATGGATAGCTTGTACACTTCAATGACGTAGAAAAGATGGCATTTCTCAGGAGGAAATGGTCAACTGTTGCACCTGCAGACATGCTGCTGTCTAACATATGGTGGAGTGCAACAATATGTCCTGTACTTGTAAAATGCCTTCTATGTGGTCCATATAATATCCTACTTTTTATTTTTCTTTTATAAACCATGGGATTCTCCTTGTGGTGCTATTGTAAATGTGTAATCGTGCAGACAGTGTAGTAGAATTTCAGTACCTTTCGCCACATTGGTGCGGGGTTTTCATTTTCTGCCATGTTCATTCTATCGCACCTTTATCTTTTCTGTTATTTTATTTTTTGACATGCCCTAGTCTAGAATCTTCTGCTAAAAGAGCACAAGCATGCAGACCTAAGGGGTGTTTGTGCCTTTTGACACATTATGTACCCTACACTGGTATATCATGAGCATGTGGCAAGGTGTCCTAGGCTTACAAATTATACTGTTTGAGGATACACCTCGGACATGTATAGACAATAGCATTGTTTTGACCTCATGATGGTGCGGGAATATCTTTTTGTTAAATCTGCATTATATTTGCTTTGTTCTTGCAGTAGCATCTTTAGATTTGGTGGCTTCCCCTTTCCCATGATCCATATTTATGTCAATAGATGTCTATGCCTGCTCTCTGCCAGTAACTGGGTGTATGCCTGAAGCCTTGTTTCTTCTTTTTCTGTTGGACATGGATATTGACTCCTATCTTTCAATCTCAACAGTTATCAAATAATTGATATTCGGGTGCCCTATGCTCTGAGAGGCTATTGCGATGCAGCTAGTGGGTAAGGTGTCCATGAACTTCTTGATTACAGATCTTTGTATTTCTGTCAATTATTCTGAATGGAGACGTAATTTGTGGTGTTTGTCATATCAATCAATGATAAGGTAACAATAATGTGCATTATTAACTCTAGTTTCTTATTTGTTTTGTTTAGCCATTTTGTGTTGTATATCATATTAATCACCTGAAAATGCTGATGTATACGCTGTTTATTGCTCTTGTGAGTAAGCAGTCTTCATTAAAAGTATTTCTTTATTTTCCATAAGCTGTCTCTGATATCTTCCTTTATGTGGGAATGGACAAATTCTTGTCTTATTATCATCTAGATGCAGTGAGACCAGGCTCTGAGGTGATTGTAGCTTTGCTTGTCTCTTGGTTAGGTTTCCTTGTTTGCAAGCAATCTCGAAAATCGTCATGGTCTAACTTGGCACATCAGTTCCAGACAATACTGCAAGTTTCACATAAACTGTACAGTTGAACCATAGTGTATTAGCCATCCTTGTTGCATGTATATAGTCTTGTTAATATAATTAATGCGGTAGATCTGTCCAGATCTGTCGTAGTTGGACCAGTAAATATGCCTGCGGTTAATGTTCCTGGGGGCCATTAAAAACAATTCAAACTCTGCAATTTGAAAGGTGAGCCCTGGTTTGTTTGTCTGTAGGCTTTGAGAAGATTACCGATGATTATTTTGAGCAATTCAAGTGACGTGACTTGGTTTGGACTTTAGATGTTTGTGTTTTATGAAAAGGGCTAGGACTCGTCTCTAATGTCTCTCTGATGTGAACGCCTGGAAGAGCGCTTGTTATCGATACTAGTGTTTTAGGTGGATATAAGGTCTGATGGCCTATTTTGTTCACTGTTGCTTGTGCATCAGGTGTATTTTTTTACGAGGTACAAATAGAAGTTTTTATTTATAATACTTCGGGAAATTATCTTCTGTTTCTGCGCCTACTGGGGCTCAAAACCATATCATCGAAAGATTAGGTGAACATAAGATCCGTTCGCCTCTTGTCTTCACTGTTGCTCACGCATCGGGTGTATTTTTTGTGCGGTACAGATAATTTTTTTAATTTCTAGTCCTTTGGGAATTATCTTCTGTTTTTGTACCTACTGGAGCTGAAAATGATATCAGCGAAAGTGCTCAACAAAGAGGAGCCTGAAGTAACTTATATCATATTCTATTGGAAAGTAATGGGTTTACAAGATTTGGACCTTAGGGCATTTGCTTTGTTTGCTATATTTCTCTTGTTTGCATGCACATACCAGATCCGCTTGGACCTTCGAATATTGAACCTTCATACTTTTTTGGACCTGAAGAAGCATGGTGATAGGTGGAACTCACTGTTTCGACTACCTCCAAAGATGAAATTCACAAGATTTTGTGACCAGCTGTTATAATAGTTGGAGTCAGGTTCTCAGTCATGATAGAAAGTCGACATTCTTGGATATTTTTGATAAGATGATTATGGAAAGCTTGCGGGCATGATGTTACTTTGTGATTGCCTCCTTTTGTACATAGGTGACATCTCCTTGGTTTCTTATAAGTACAATTTTCTTTGTTACTCAAACCACCCCCCCCCAAAAAAAAAATTCATATTGGATATGAGTTCCTAGAAGCTACAAACACTGTAGACTTTCATCTTCACTACTCTCGTGTAGCAGTTGAGATTGATGCCAATGCAGTCTTCACAGCTCACAACATGACCGCCTTGCTGCAGCTGGAAATGAGATCATGACTGACTTCTGCTCAATGTTGCCACATGCATAGTGATGCTCTTTGGCATAGCAGGCTCACTGATATTCGCGTAAAATGCAGTTCTAGTTGTTTTATAACCGAATCTCCTTCCCCTTCTTCTGTTTTCCAGTGCTTTTTTCTTTGAACAAAGGGGGGGGGGGGGAGGCTGTCGTTGGGTCTTGATAATTGCAACACTACATCTTGGTCAGGGCTTGCCTTTCTTGCATTTTAGGCTATAATTCTTGTGCCGTCCTGTATCAAAGTTTTGTGAGGAGTTTAGCTCGACAGTGTATAGGTTTGAAGTTTGCTGGTTGTGTACGTCCTCTCCAAACCAAATTTTTACTGTTCATACTCTTGTGCCATAATGATGTTTTATTTTGTTAATTTTTATCTCACAGAAAGAAGTTTAAGTGGGAAGATCTGTGCAACTTTCGCGTTTTTCCAGTCAAACGCCAGATATATTTTCAACTTTTTGAACTGGTGGATGATTACATTCAGCAAGAGATCCGAAAACCTCCTCAGGAAAAAGAATGCAATGTGAGTTCGTTAGCTATGGCATTTTCTACTACCAATAGTTGTCTGCCATGGTGTTTCTACAGGCTTGTTCGTCACTTGAACTTTCAGCAACTTATCATTCTACATCTCTTTTACCTCCCGTTCTATTGTCTCATGAAGGAAGCCTTTCATCTGGTTACAATCAGGTGCTCCAGATAATTCTTATTCTTCAGTTGACATAATGTATTTTACTGTTCAGGTTTCATGATATCAAGAACCCAACTCCAAATCCAATACCCAAAAATCCTTTCATGATATCAAGAACAAAGAGGCTTATTAAAAAATTCCTAATTTGCTTGTGCGCTTATCTATTATGGTCCATCTTTGGTTTAACTCTGCTTTAAACTTATGATGAATTTGTTATGCTCTTTACTTGCATTTCATAGCATTTCTTATTAGTACACTTTGAATTCCTTGTTCAAGAATTTCTGCATGTTGGGTCTTGTTAGCTGATGAAGCTGAGCATAAAAAATGTAAACAAATGGATAATAGGGTTCAGGCTTGCTATTAGGTGATAGGGTTCCTGAAATCACTGCAATATCTATTAGGGCTGTAATTCACCCAACAGGCTTAAATCACTCATATATGAGTAAGACTAAGCTTTGCGCCCCTCCCCTTTTTGTTTGTAGGATCATGTCCACCACAAGCGTAACCTCAACATGACTAGGATTATATGCGACAACACAAACCAAGCATTTTCAGTAAATTAGTTTATAGTTAACTGGAAATCTGCTACTCAAGAACAAATTGAGCAGAGTAAGGAAACTGAGTTGATCAAAGACCTTAACTAAACAACATTGAAATTTTCGACCCTTGGTGCGGCTGGGTTGGACTTTCAAATCAGAAGCCAGAGACAATATAAGATTCTAAATTGGATGCATATCCTATGGTTGTGAGATTTCATTGCCTTGGCTACATTGGAGACACTAAACATTACTAGGAAGGTCGGCATTATTTGGTCCAGACTTGAACCCTTTTGAAGACCGGTGAGACCAGATCGGTCCAGATCTGGACTGAAGTAACTTGATCGGGTCTATCGCCATGCGTATAGCAAATTTCAATATCCAGTCTGGTCGGACAGTTAGATCACCAAACCAAAGACCAACTGCCCCCCCCCCCCCTCTTCCTGAATGTCCTAATAAAGTAGAGGACAAGGCCAACTTTTGCTTGATCCTAGGTAGCATCTTACAGAGGACTTAATGCAATGCAATCAGCTTCTTGGTTCATCTAATCAAAAGAGTTACCCTGAACATCAGTTGTCAAGTTGTCATGCTTAGAACTTAAACATGACGATCCTTCATTTTTGCCTTCTTGGGGCATGCTCTCTTGTACGCTCATCTAGAATACTTTCCTCTTTGATAGCTCCCCTTTCGTCTGCTTCTAGGTAGGTTGGATTTTTCTCATCCAAATCAAAACTTGGTTGTTCCCTGGAAGAACTTAGACAAGAAACCCTACAATCTTCAACATATTATAGGAGCCTTAGGTGGTTCACAATCCAGATTGTGGGCTAGGAAAATATGGCCTACAATTATATATGAAATCACTAGCAAAGTAAAGATCCAACTCACAACAATCTTCCTAAATTCAACGCCCTTGAAACTTGCAAAAGGCGTTATATAGCATCTCTTGGAGAATAAAAATTCACTTAAGCATGAAATTCACCCATTGACTGAAACCTAGTGATGTTTTCTACATCCCCATAACGAGAGAGAACACAGTAAAGAGCACTTGTTATAACAGGCTTTGGCTTGTTATGTATGATCACGAAAAGGGCAAAATGGTCTTTATCACACCAACCCATTTTCAGTGTAGATAATCTTCATCCAAACAAAACAAAAACTTCATGCATAGATCTAAAAGGTAGCATATTGATCTAGATAGCTAGAGAGAATATAAAAATTTTCTATTTTGATTTTCTTTTGTCTGGTGAGGCAGATCTGAGATAAAAGTGAACAGAAGAAAGAAAGGCAGCAACTTGACCGAAAGAAGGATATCAAGGAAGCTCTTTTACCAAGTTTAATGTAGGACCTTCTTATCGCAATTTCTACGAAGAAAGGGATAGTTAATGTGGGACAATCTGAGAGAAATTGCTACAGAAAGAGGTGGCTCACATAGAACCAAATATTCTAACATATAGAGGCTTACAAGTTACAACTCAATATCAATTCTCATTCAATTTGTCTTCTCCAATTACATAAAAAGGTTTATATATTCAAGAGGCTAGCTAGCATTAGGAAACCTAAAAAAGGGTGAAATATATAATCTAACGTTATCCTAATGGGCTAGGATGTTGATAAAATATCAATAATCCTTATATCGTAAAATATAATTAAACAATATATGTAAAACTAATAAAAACAAAAGATCTCTAATATCAAAATATTTTAATCTCCTAAATATTTTTACCCATTCTTTACTCTCATCTTGCATCAATCAGCTTACATAGTTAGCTATTAGATGGTAGAATCAGCCAATGAACTTCTAATAGGTAATTGCCTAACAAGGCTTAAACCAAGTAAATGTCCAACTAGAGTGATAAAACTGGGTAGAGTTACCATGATCATGGAAAGCCTAGGTGATGGATTGCAGTATCGGAAGTCTATTAGGAGTGAACAAACTTGATCACAGTAACGTTTAATTCAGGCTTCCAGTTTGAATCAATGTTTTCAGATAATGTATCATGCAGACACAAGTTATGGGCATTTTGACTGTTCCTGGTAACTCTAAAGAGAGCCTTTATCTCTATCCCTATCCAAGATAAGCCTGTTTGGCTGTTTTAGTGAGACACCACTCTTTTCTTTTTTTGTAAAATAAGAAAATACTTTGTGCTGCTAAGCATTAGTATGACTTCCTAGTTCTAAGCCTTGCTGCATTACAAATGATGTGCATTGTTCTGTTTTTTTCTGTTTAGTCTCTCTTCTTTCCTTTCCTTCTCTTTTATGCCAGTTTATCTTAATGTTTGATTATTTTGTAGCATTTGACAGGATGGTTCAAGAAAGAAGGGCTTGATAGTCTAAGAGCGCATGTTACACTTAGGTTAATGTCAGTGCATTCTAGTGATGGAGCCGAAAATCCACTGAGGGTTCTTTCTAGAAGATTTAGGAGGTGTAAAAAGATGCGGTATCATGTAAACCTCAAGTCTGGGGAAGAGAATGAATCACAAGTCAATCAAGGTCTAACTTACTGTCTTGTGCTTTTCCGGCGCTGCTTCAATATTCTGGGGAGAATTCCACAGCTTTCTTCTGGGAAGCAACTTTACTTGATACAAAACAGAACAGCAAACGGCGCTCAATGTTGACTAGTGTGTCCTGATTCTTCTCAACTGCAGAGCTGCCTGGTGAAGAAAATAAAGTAGAGGAGGAAGAGGAGGATGAAGAAAATGAAAGCGAGGATGAAGAAGGAGAAGAGGAGGATGAAGAAAGTGTAAGCGATGATGAAGGTGAAGAGGAACTCAACACGGACGATCCTTCTTACCTGGCAAGAACCATGAGCTTTTGAGCCCTTTGGTTTTAGTCCTAGTTTTTTCTACGTGTTGGCAACTTTGGTCGGTTGCATCTTGCTATCTGTGTTTCCTCAACTATGTGGTGCTTATTTATATCTAGTGCATAATTATGATTGTTTTCTAATTTGTAAAATATATGTGGTTCCAGGGTGGAGGGATGCTGATTTCCCGCTGCAGTCACATTCTTGTATCCTTATGTGCACTTTAAGTTTGGCAATTTGCTTGCATCTTACATTGGAAAGTCAAGACTGAGGCCACTCCTTAGAGGAATGGATGTCCCAACTTTTGATTCACTTTTATATCTTGCTTATTCAATCATGATAAGCTGCTCTTAGAGTTGTGCAATTGCCATGTTTATTCACAGTTTTCCTTTTTTTTTTGGGGGGGGGGGGGGTTGTTAAACATGAACAGATGGCAATGTCGAATAATCTGTCTTTTGGAATTTATTTCCCTTCGTATTGGCATCTTCAGTGCTATATGTTTCCTATACATACCATAGATTTAGGTGGAGAGAAATTTACAAGGCACTACCTGCAAGACCTGTTTCAAAGCTTTCCATGTGCGGATGACACTCATAGTCAGGGGCAGGATGTCTGTAGTGATGGAGAATATCAGATCTATGAACAAGGAAGTGATGACAACAACTCAGATGATGATTACTGAGTCTTAATATTTAAGTTATGTTTGAAGGTATGAATGTCCTTTTTTGTTTTTTGTTTTTTTTTTTTTGGGGGGGGGGGGTGGTTCTTGTGTTTCTGGTCATGTCATGTTTTAGCGTGAAGGTCACGAGCTAGCTATACGTTTGTACTATTCTTCATTGTAAAAATCATCAAGGACAATTCTAGTAATGTCACCTTCATCTATTCTGCTTGTATATTGATCACTTCTTAAAAATAAGCTGTTGTATTTACTTGCTTTCACAATCCCTTCCCCATCCAGAATGCGCCAAGCAAATAGATCATTGGGGTTGAGCTTGTATTTCCAACCAGACTTGGCAGTCCAACCTTGGGGTTCTCATTTGCCTACACGCCACAAGGAAGAGCAGGAACAGCAACAAGTCCCAACATGTACATTTCATGGCATAGCTCCCACTCCTTACCTATTCCAAATGCCCCAGTCTGAAGAGCGTGATCCTGTCTCAACATCTGATCCCCCCATCTGCGTGATGGATGAAGTAGTATTTTTTTTTTTGAAAGGGTGTCCAACTTTTAAGCTTCTTGAAGTTCGATAATTATTGATAAATTTTGTAGTGCCCATTTCAAAACCTTTTGAGTTTTGGACAAAGTTTGATCTTTTCCCATCCAGTAGTTGCCGGCCACTTTGGAATCACCAACGCATTCCCCCTCCCCCACCTCCCCTCCCAAAAAAAAAGGAACAAGAAGAAAAAAAGAAAAATCTCAAAACTGTTTAGTTGCTGAAGCATTGCTATCTGTTCACTTTCAGATGCTGACAATGTTGTTTGTGTTCTGGTTTTGTAGGTACAATCAGCGTCTGACTGGCAGAGAATTCTAGTACAAACATAGGAAGAAGATTAAACTTATTAGAGGAATGACTAACAAAGTGTTGAACCAAGGTTATGACGCTCCAATGCTGTAATTTTTTTCTTTTTGATGAAAACTGTAATGCATTATTAACCAGGAGGATTGAAAAAAAGTTACATAGTTCTTTGTGTAGCCTTTATGGCTAATTTATGCACATTTTTAATGTGAATAATTGGAGTGCCCTACCTTAATTGAGGTGGTTATATGTCTGTTAATATCAGTACATTAGGGTTACATGAGTACAAGTCATGGGTCCAAGGCCCATTGACACAAGGGTTATGTACATACACTATTATACTCCCTCAATCTATATAGGGTGGAACAATAGAGAGATTGGCCTTGAATTGAAGAAAATTCTGCGACGATAAGCCTTTGGCCAAAAATATCAGCAACCTGAGATTGAGTAGGGATGAATTTCACCTGAAGATGTCGTTTACTAATCATTTCACGAACAAAGTGATAATCAAGTTTGATGTGCTTGCTACGGCTGTGAAGGATTGGATTTGCAGCAAGGTAAGTGGTAGAAATATTGTCGCAGAAGGGTCGGATGGGAACTTGTACTAGAATGCCCAAGTTCAAGAGAAGCTGACATAGCCATTGAATTTCAGTAGCGGTGTAAGCAGCAACATGATATTCGGCTTCAGTAGAAGAGCGAGAAACAGTAGGTTGCTTTTTGGACCGCCAGGAGATAAGATTAGCACCAAGAAACACAGCAAACCCAGTGGTGGAGCGGCTGCTATCAGGACAACCAGTCCAATTAGAGTCACAAAAGGTAACCATCAAGTCCAACCGAGAATTGGCATTAAAGAACAGTACATGATCAGTTGTGCACTGCAAATACCTGAAAATGCGCTTGACAGCAGAAAGTGAGATGTGAGGGAAGCATGCATAAATTGGGAGACTATATATACGATATAAGCAATATCTGGTGTAGTCATGGTAAGATACTGTAGGGTACCAACTATGCAATGATAATTAGATGGATCGGAGAGTAACTCACCATCAGTCAGGCTTAGTGTAGTCCTAGAAGCACACGGTGTCGCGCGAGAGGAGACGCGCGAGAGGGTGCGTGAAGCACCCAACCATTGAGGGGGTTACAGAACCAATAGAAGGGTGTCCCATTGAAGGGGTTACAGCACCCAATTGAAGGGTGAGGGCCCCATGTTTAGGTAGATGAGAATCGCAGTATGTCACCACATACAAGGATTCTCATCCACCCTTTTAGTGGGGCCCTCACCCTTCAATTGGGTGCTGTAACCCCTTCAATGGAACACCCTTCTATTGGTTCTGTAACCCCCTCAATGGTTGAGCACCCTCTCGCGCGTCTCCACTCGCGCGTCTCCTCTAAAGGGTGTGTCAGAAAGTGTATGTGTGTCAGAAAGTGTATATGCATTTGAGTGTATAAAAATGAAATTTCTTAAGCAGATACATAACATATTTGTGTTGAGAAAGAAAAAGGCCAAAGGATGTGCGCACAGCATGAACACCAAGAAAATAGTGAAGGTCAGTAAGGTCTTTCATGGCAAAATGGGTAGAAAGAGTGGCAATAGAAGAAAGAACAAGGTCAGAATTATTGCCAGTGAATAATTGGAGTGCCCTACCTCAATTGAGGTGGTTAGATGTCTATTAATATCAGTACATTAGGGTTACATGAGTACAAGTCATGGGTCCAAGGCCCGTTAACACAAAGGTTATATACATAAACCATTATTTAATACTACTCTTAACCTTTTGAGTTATACATAGACATACATTGCAAGCGTATAGATGTTATAGTCTAGCTTAAATATTGTCCTTAAGGACAAAAACAAACTTTTAAGTTTGTCCTTTTTAAAATGCTAAGCCAAATAAATATTCGATGGTTTATTCAACTATGTTGGATGATTATTATGCAACAAAATCGGGAATTCAATCAAGGAAAAGCATTTAGCGACTTGTTTTGCCTATGTTGTGCTCTTCTCTAGTTTGGATGATTCAAAAGAATGCAATAAAACTTAATTTAATCTTTTCTCTCGAAATAGATCGAATTGTCTAAACTAATCTAATTATCATTATTTCAAATATTCTTGTTTTTGTCTAAGTTAAAGATCTTGATTGCTAATTTTCCTCTTAACATGCAACTCTCATTCAAGAATTACTAAGCCAAATTCAATCTTGTTAGTCCAATAGTGAATTTTTCCTTTCGGAATTTTACTCAACTTATACATATGCAAGCAAATTCGGCCAAACATACTAACATCAAATCAAACACAAAATAGAATAGAATCATTCCAAAATAGATTAAGTACAATTGATTGAGTTAGGGATCCAACATCAATGTTTTGGCCGGTCGATTCCTAGATCAAAGAAAACTACTCACTCATGACTACAACTAAATAAAAATAGTTCAATTAAACATCATCTAAATCAAATCAAGAAAGAGTTATAGAAGTAAAATGAAGAGTACGCTTAGCGACTATAGAGGTTCTTCAACGATCTTTCAATCTTCAAGCATCCACTTGACAATTCTTTCCTTTCAATCATCTTTTTGCTCCAAAATGATTAGAAAACTATAAACTAAAGAGAGGGATGAGTGATAGGATGAGTAGGAATGCCCTTGCTTTCAGCCGATGATGCCTTCAAATAGAAGAACTCGAGCATTCTCAGCCACAAATTCAGGAGAAATGAAAAGGTTGCAGTTTTCAGCTCACCACGGATCGTCGTGACCACCCTAGGCTGTTCGTGGTGAGCTCTGGCTTCGAGCTTCTCTTCTCTTCTTTGCCACACTAGCACATGGGATGGGGGGTACCTTCGTGGTGAGTCAAATTGGATCCATTTAAGGGCCAACGTTGGATCAAAAGGTCTTAAAACCGGCAAAGACATCAAACAAGCATACTCAAGAGTAAAATAGAAAAAAGATAAGCAAATCTACCGGTAAAACACATAATTCCCTAGGAAATATTTTCAAATGACCCTAAAATGATACATATTTTTAGCAGTTATTAATACATGATTCAAATAATCTCAAACTTTGTTTGCAATGATCAAGGACAGAGGTGATTTCTATCGGAGCTGCCTATATTCTCTTGAAGCGTTGCACTAAAGTAAAACAATTTGTGCAAATCACAACTTTTGTCCCTCCCTTTTGTGAGACTGTTTGTAAAGTTGTTTTTAAAGCAATCACTTCTGCTACCAGTGAAGGAGAATAATGATTGACTAACTAAATATATGTGGAGGTCCTCTTGAATCGTATTTATAATTCCCGCTCCTCCTTTATAGTTTATCGGCTTCCAAACTCCAACTATATGGATTAATACATGATCATGTGCATTTATATCATCCAAAGAACAACTGTGTACTATGAATTCATTGGGACTTCAAATGATTTTCTATCACTATGGAATTCTTTGACATTTTCAACTTGCATAACACCCTTCATTATTTCATTAAATTCTTTCATCATAACACTTGGAGATACTCGAATCTTTTGGAAACAAGATTTATTGTGACATATCCAAATACTCCAAATAATCGTAATGAAAATGAAGATAAACTCTTTATTACACTTGTCTTGAGAATTGAGATATGTAACCCAATTATAAGCCAATTGTGCCACTTAGTTACTGGGTTTGCTTCTATAATTATACCTAAAGGAGATGCCCACCATATTATTTTGGTTAGTTCACAATCCCTCAATAAGTGTTTGGCAGATGGCAAAGATAACAGAACTAACAGCTAGCTAGATTTCGTATGGGCCAACTATATTCTCTCACAAAATGCTTTCCAAAATAGAATCTTTCATCGGTAAGGTATATTCAAGCTCCGAACAATTTTCCATAATTTTGTACGTATATTCTAAGTCAAGCAGATAGATATTGTGTCGATAGCAAAAAATAACCAGATTGAATCATATAACTCCCATTTTGAAATCCCAAACACAAAGTATCAGGCTCAGAAGGAACAGTGGAGTGCTTAGGCTAGGAATTAGGATGGCATTGGAGGATGTAAAAGTGAAGGTAGCACACACTTTAGTTACATCCCAGCTCATTCTGCCATTTTTGAAGAATGAGTTAATAGTTTACCCTTCCAATCTATTGGATCAATGTGCTATCTTAATTGAAGAGTAGGAATCAAACACCATTTACCTTCCAGGATCCTTATCTATGTTCCACTTCATATCTGCCACCTGTAGATTTTTCTAAATTATCGAGTTGCAGCAACTAGTTTCTTGCTGTAATTGTTGTTTCTGACTTATTGTTGCTGGTTGGCTCTATATGGGATCAACTATCTTCTTTTTTTTTTTTAGTTAGATGAAATTTCATATTGTATAACTTTCTTGAACTATTTTTTTCCCATCCTTTACAACATGTGAGTTACTTGTACAGCACAGTTGTATTTCAAAGGTTTTTTTGCCAATGATGTGTTGGGCAGGAGTATATGGCCCAAAGTCTATTTATCTTTGGTGATTATTTTTTAATCAATCAAAATGGGCATCACAAATATCGGTAGCTTCGGCCAAGTGTTTATCATTTGATTGGCCCATAAACTTCATGCCTATTGTTGAAAGTGATGTGCTGCTGTGGTCTTAGGCCCAAAAAAAAAGAAATTAGCCCCAAGTCTTCACGTCATGCTCCATGCTCATGTTGCTCCGCGCTGACCCACCTTGCCGTGTTGACTTCATGCCCATTTACTAACTATGATGGGCCCAAGATGCTTGTTGTTCATGCACGTTCGGCTCCACGTGCGACCCAGAAGCATGCACATGCCCAGCTGAACTACAAACATGCGGCCCAGGAGCATCAATGTCACAAAGTTGGACCCGCGTTTAACCTGAATTTCCAGCGCCTTGGGCTTCCAGTGAGGTCCACGAAGGGACCGTGGCAGATTGTGACTCTTGAGCTGCTCTTCTTTTAGCCCCTTACCTGCTATTTTGCTTGGCATTATTCCATGATTAGTATGCTTAATGCAGTGATCAGTGTTGATTATTGCAGAGCTATTACATGAAGTATTAATCTTCATTATGGGTTTTTTTGAGCATTTCATTCACCATTATTTTTTATGCATCTTTTCTCCACTATAAATTCACTATCTCTTGTACTGGGGGAGACACACCTATTCCACATTTTCTTAAGTGAGTTTTATTTTCTTGATCTTTACTCTCTATTGTATTGATTTCGTTGTACTAGTCGCCCCTTGAGATCATACTTTCACTCACTCCAACGTTTCAATTCTTCCATGCATGGTTTTTCCCGTATGTGGGTTTTTCACATAAATTCGGTGTTAGTTTATTTATTTACTTGTCTTGTTTATTTTTGTAGATATCCACACATCCTTTCTGATTCTTCAAATTTCCTAAAAAGTGGCATCACAGCTCGGATCATGCAGGATGTCTACCATCACGAAGTTTGATATACCCAAGTTCGATGACAAGATAAGTTTCAATATCTAGAAGGTCCAAATAATTATCGTTCTAATTGAGTACAGTTTGAAGAAAGCACATGGTGGCAAAATCAAGAAATCCACTTCCGTGACCGATAAGCAATAGGAGGAACTTGATGAGAAGGCGCTTTCGATGATTAATTCATGTTTGGCGCCTCATGACCTTTGTGAAGTGCTTGACAAGACCACTATAGTTGATCTTTGCCTTGGTTGAGAGACAGTATATACGACCAAGAGTCTTGCAAATAAGATCTGTCTTAAAGAACATTTGTGTACGTTGTCTATGGTCGAAGGTACTCCCATCTAAAATCATCTTGATGAATTTAACTCTGCGATTATTGATTTGGAGAGTTTGGAACGGAAACTTGAGGACGAGGATAAAACTATATTGTGAGTTGTCTCATTGCCTGCATCTTATAAGTATTTCAAAGAAATTTTGTTATATAATAATAATGACACTTTGTCTTTTGAGGATGTTAAGGACAATTTGTTATTCAAAGA
This sequence comes from Carnegiea gigantea, assembly GCA_029747015.1. Classification (NCBI taxonomy): domain Eukaryota; kingdom Viridiplantae; phylum Streptophyta; class Magnoliopsida; order Caryophyllales; family Cactaceae; genus Carnegiea; species Carnegiea gigantea. Next base: position 71,482 of record JAKOGI010001401.1, read on the forward strand.
AAAGTTTGACCTTGAAATGTCTGCTAAAAAAGATGAAGACTTATCTGTGAAGGGTGAATCCTTTGATAAAGGAAACACCAACAATTCAAAGTGCGAGAGATGTAAATCCAATAAAACTGTCCTTATTGTAGAAAACCTAGACATGTAACTTGTGAGTTTTTCAAGTTGAAAAACAAGAATGATAAAGAAGAAAACAATACACAAGCACACCCTCATGAACCTACTAAGCCACTTTAATTGAGTCTGATTCTAATGGTACATTTTGTTTGCTACTGTGGCCTTAGGCCCAAAAGGAAAGCAATCAACCCCAAGTCGTCACATCATGTTCCGTGCTGATGTTGCTCCGCATTAACCCCTTTGCCGCATTGACTTTGAAGAATCAAAGGCTATGAGATCACCCTAGAGGGAGGGTGAATAGGGTGATAATCAAGGTTACTAAACAATCGAAATGTAAATGCGGAAAAGTAAATCGGGACAAAACACAATCGATTTTTAATGAGGTTGGGCCTCAAAAGGCTTAATCCCCGCCTAGAGTTCCCTAACTCTAAGATTAACCCGAATCTTTATTAGGAGGGACGATTACAAATCTAGAGTACACCTACTCTAAGTTCCGAGACCCAAGTTGGCACCCTCAACAAGGCTTGGTAGAGTTGACCCTTCAACTCTATAATCCCACCTAAACACTACTTGAATAACTCAAAGAACAATAGCAAATTAAAGCTCAATCAATACAATAAGAGAGTGTGTTTGAGTATGCCAATGAATGCTTGTCTTGCTTGGTTTCTTCAGCTCTCAACCATCTTGCATATTTATAGGCAAGGCTTGGAGAAATAGAAGAAAAGTAGCCGTTATGTATATCCAGAATTCAGCTTCAGTTCAAGGCCTTGAATAGTAGTTCAGTGCCCTTGAAGATTACACAATCCAGCTAGTAACAGCTAGTTGATCCAATTGGCTGATTTGCAACGGCTAGCATATCTTTTGCTGACTTAAGATCTTCTTGAGCTGCTTTGTAGGCCTTCCATATACAAGGCAAATATCAACCATTTAAATGTTGAATCTTTGTTAAGAAAGGTCAAATATTTGCTAACTTTGGCTCCCTAATAAAGTAACATATTTTATCTCATAATATCATAGTCAAATTTGAATTACAATATTATATCATAAAGATGACATATTCAAATTTGAATACTAAAATATTTCTTAGATATTATAATACCTTATATAATAAACATAATATGTTATTTAATAAACATACTAATTTACCAACTCCTTTTTGTCTTTCATCAAAACAAACATAACATATAATATTAATGGATAAATAGAAAACCAACAATCTCCTCCTTTTTGATGAAAGACAAAACTTCATAAATATCATGGATTCATCAAATAACCAAATTAGCTTACCATAATCTATCTCCCCCTTTTTGTATTTCATCAAAAAGGTAGTGTAAGAAGGAGAAATCCAAAATGCATGTTTCATATGCAATACTTATGACCTTACACTTAGTACCTTCAAACTTATCCAATAGGAGCATTAGTACTAAGAAAGAGAATTCAATAAAACATATAGCCATAGTAGCATTTCAAGATCATATCTTAAATTAAACTAACTCCACCTTTAAAAAAAAATAAATAATCAAGATTATGGCAAAATAATATATATATTCTCTTATGGAGATAGACAATATCATTGATGCAAACACTAACCATAAAATTATGTGCAATAATTCGGTATGATGTTTAAAATATTAAGCAAGCATAATAATAGGTCACATGCCATGAAAAAATACGATGGTTATTAATCATATCATGCTTACCTTCTAAAAATAATTGAGCAATTTAAAATTTGAAAATCAAAATCTCTCAAGTAGGAAGTAAATTATGCAAAGGCATTACATCACCTGATACCTTACCTGATTGGTAGTGTTTTAACACCAACACGACCAAAATAACCAAATTATTCTCCCCCTTGGACTTTCATAAAAAATAAAAGGATCTTAAAATTATGTCGTTTCATACACGTGAAGTAAAAATAAAGTAAAACCAAATTTAAAACAAAGTGGAAAGAGTGAAGCAAACTAAGTGAAGTGAGGCTGAGTTGGGAGTAAATTAAAGTAAGAGAGAGAAAGAGGAGGTCACGCGTGGTTGAGAAAGGAAATTTGCTGCCCAAAATAACTTCCCAACCAAAAATGAGTCAATTAGGATTTTGGAATAAAATTAGCAAATATCAAACTATTTTCAAGATTAACAAAAATTGAGATAGATTTTTAAAAAATCCACGTGCCCAGAATGAAAGAAAATATATCAGATTGCCTTCCAATTCCAGTGGGTATGAACCAATTGATTTATTTATATCAATGACCCATAGTCAAGGCCTTGAAAATGAAGTTCAAGCCCTTAATTTGGTCATATTCAAAATATTTAGCTTCTGCCTGGAGTTCAAGCCCTTGAACTGCAATTTAAGGCCTTGAATTTCTTGACAGTGATGATTGTTTCATTGGCTTGTCCTGCAAAAGCTCATGAATGTATTTAGTACTTAGAGAGGGCTCCCCCTCAATTTATGCACCAGTATTAAGAATTCTCCCCCTTTTGTTAAGACACTAAATTAAACCTTTTTAGCCATGGTCAAGGTCACAAATTGCCGGCTTTCAAGTACGCCTACAAAACAATAGATCAAACCTTTCTAGCCTTGATATCGAATTTGGGTCCAACATAGATTGTGACCCTATTTTGTGGTCTTGTATCTTTTGGCACCCAAACTTGGATTATCTTGGTGTTTGGCTTTTTGAGAGGACATGAGCGGGAAATATGACCCTTCCTTAAACAATAATTACATACGGTGTGAGATTTGCCTTTGGATGTTTCATGAACAAAGAAATTTTTGTAATTTTTCTTTTTGTTAAAAGGATTGTATCCAATACCTTCTTTGTTGAAAGACATCCTTTGAGAGCCTAGCAATTTGTCTAAGTTTTCTTGTCCTTTAGAAAATTTTAATACTTCTTTTTCTAGACCCTCTCATTTGGATTGAAGCTCTTTCTTTTCATTTTCAAGCATTTCAATTTTTGAAAGAGATTCACTATTTAATTTTTGTAACGACTCTTTTTCAGAGAGTAAATTACAAATTGTTTTCTTCAAGGATTTTATCTTGGATAAATATTCTTGTTCACACCGAATGTATTGGATTAACGCTTGAGCTAATTCATCCTTCGAATATTCAAGAAGGTCAGAATAGTCTACCTCATCCAAGTTTTCAGATTCGGTTTCTTGAACGTCATTCGCCATAAGGCATAGGTTTGCCATTTCTTCTTCTTTGTCACTGTCACTGGAGTCACTATCATTCCATGCGGCAATCATCGCTCTCTTGAACTCTTTCTTGGCTTTTTGTTTACGCTTTTCGGCTTTCATTTGCAAAACTGGACAGTCTTTCACAGTATGTCCTAGCAATCCACATCCAAAGCAAGGACCCAAGTTAGAATCATTTTTGTTGTTAAGAAATTTTGTACCTTTTGAGAGCTTCTCATTTTTGCTTGATGAAGATCCCTTTTTGTAGAACTTCTTGGGATCAAATCTCTTTGATTTGAACATTTTCTTTAAACCTTTAGCGATCATTGCCATAGCATCTTCATCCTCTTCAGTTGACTCATCTTCTGAGAGAATAGCATCTTCACTTCCAGTTTTGAATGCTACTCCTTTCTTGGATTGAGTTTCTTTTTCTTCTTCATCTTCTTTAAGATGTATTTCGTGGGTCATGAGTTTTCTAAGCAAATCGTCCAAGGCCAGAGTGTTGAGGTTTTGGGCTTCCTCAATTGCAGTGATCTTAGGACCCCATTTGTTTTTAGGAAGACACTGAAGTATTTTCCTAACCATCTCCTCATTGGTGTAAGTTTTGCCGAGGGCCTTGAGATTATTGGTTATATCAGTAAACCTTGTAAACATCTCCTTGATCGTTTCATTGGGTTGCATTTTGAAAAGCTCGTATTGATGAACGAACATGTTGATTTTTGTCTCTCTCACTTGACTTGTCCCTTCATACGTCACCACCAACTTGTCCCATATTTCTTTGGCTAATTCACATGCACAAACATGATTGTACTCATTAGCATCTAATCCACAATATAATATATGCATGGCCTTACAGTTTTTTGACAGCCTTGTGAAGTCTTCTTGGGTGTCTTGATCTTCAGCTTTCGTAACAGTTTTTCCATCAATCGTGATTTGTGGAACGTATGGTCCTTTTGTCACGATGTTCCATAATTCATAATCTTCAGTTTTGATAAACGTCTGCATCAAAATTTTTCAATATGAAAAGTTAGTACCTTTAAACAAAGGTGATCTAACAGTAGAGCGACCTTGATCATAATAGCCTTCTCCGGTAGCGGCCATGATCGTTCCCACTTAACGGTAAAGTCAAAATGCAGTGGGTTTGGCTCTGATACCAATTGAAGAATCAAAGGCTATGAGATCACCCTAGAGGGGAGGTGAATAGGGTGATAATCAAGGTTGCTAAACAATTGAAAAGTAAATGCGAAAAAGTAAACCGGGACAAAACACAATCGATTTTTAACGAGGTTGGGTCTCAAAAGGCTTAATCCTCGCGTAGAGTTCCCTAACTCTAGGATTAACCCGAATCTTTATTAGGAGGGATGATTACAACTCTAGAGTGCGCCTACTCTAAGTTCCAAGACCCAAGTTGGCACTCTCAACAAGGCTTGGTAGAGTTGACCCTTCAACTCTATAATCCCACCTAAACACTACTTGAATAACTCAAAGAACAATAGCAAATTAAAGCTCAATCAATACAATAAGAGAGTGTGTTTGAGTATGCCAATGAATGCTTGTCTTGCTTGGTTTCTTCAGCTGTCAACTATCTTGCATATTTATAGGCAAGGTTTGGAGAAATAGAAGGAAAGTAGCCGTTTTGCATATCCAGAATTCAGCTTCAGTTCAAGGCCTTGAATGGTAGTTCAGTGCCCTTGAAGATTACACAATCCAGTTAGTAATGACTAATTGATCCAATTGGGTGATTTGCAACGGCTAGCATATCTTTTGTTGACTTAAGATCTTCTTGAACTGCTTTGTAGGCCTTCCATATACAAAACAAATATCAACCATTTAAATATTGAATCTTTGTTAAGAAAGGTCAAATATTTGCTAACTTTGGCTCCCTAATAAAGTAACATATTTTATCTCATAATATCATAGTCAAATTTGAATTACAATATTATATCATAAAGATGACATATTCAAATTTGAATACTAAAATATTTCTTAGATATTATAATACCTTATATAATAAACATAATATGTTATTTAATAAACATACTGATTTATCAACTCCTTTTTGTCTTTCATCAAAACAAACATAACATATAATATTAATGGATAAATAGAAAACCAACAGACTTCATGCCCATTTACTAACTATAGTGCAGAACTTGTTATGATAGGTCCAGGATGCTTGTTGCTCACACACGTCCGGTTCCATGCGCGACCTAGAAGCATGCACATGCCCAGTTGAACTACAAATATACGGCCCAGCTGCATTAGTTTCTGAGAGTTTGACCCGTATTTGACCTCAGTTTCTAGCATCTTGGGCTTCCGATGAGGTCCATGGAGGGACCGTGGCCCATGGTAAAGTGTGACTCTTGGGCTGCTCTTCTTTTGGTCCGTTATCTGCAGTTTTGCTTGACATTATTCTGTGATTTGTATGCTTAATGGAAGGACTAGTGTTGATTATTGGAGAGCTATTACATGGAGTATTAATATTTATTATGGGTTTTTATAAGCATTTCATTCACCATTATTTTTCATGCATGTTTTCTTCACTATAAATTTACCATCTCTTGAACTAGGGGAGACACACCTATTCCACATTTTAAGTGTGTTTTATTTGAAAGCTTTATTTTCTTGATCTTTACTCTCTATTGTATTGATCTTATTGTGCTAGTCGCTCCTTGAGATTGTACTTGTACTCACTCCAATATTATAGTTGATTTTTCGATTCTTCCGCCTGTAATTTTTTCCATTTGTGGGTTTTCCATGTAAATCCGGTATTAATTGATTTATTTACTTCTATTGCTTATTTTTGTGAATATCTACACACCCTTTTCAATCTTTAAAACTTCCTAACAAGATGCTGTGAAGTTTAGCCGTAGACATCCAAGCACATTGGATTTGTCATTCCTCTCTTTAGGTGCATTCTTGATGGAGCTCTAACGATCGATGAATGTGACATGACGTTTCAACCTTTGCCAACAGCAAATAGTTGCGGGAATGCTTGCATTTAAGGGAAGGTGAAGAAATATGTTTTGCACTTTTGCATATATATATATATATATATATATATATATATATATATATATATATATATATATATATATATATATATATATATTTGTAAGAAAGGTAAGCAATATATATATAATGTAAGCGCCCTCTGCCAAATCATTATGAAACAAATAAAGCACTTAAAAATGAACATAGGATGAAGGACGAGGAATTGGCACCTCATTATTTTCCCTTTGTTTAAATTTCTTCTCCTCTTATGTTTACTTTTTCATTATGACATTCATTAAAGAGGATAATTTAGGTGGATTCATTGTCAGCAAAGATTCTTGAGTAGTTTCTTGGCCCTATTTGGCCAACATCTATTAACTGTAAGCTATTTATATTAGCTATTAATTGTTAGTAGTTTCAATTCGCTATTTGTATTAGATGTTTAAATAAGCTATTTTAGAAAAAAATGTTTGGTAAAATTAGCTGTTACTTAAAATATATTTGATAAAATTTCATTTATTTCCATATCTCTTGTTTACTGCTGAATATGATTTTTTTTTTTTAATTAGTTGGTCACTTATTTGTTTCTCAATAGGAATTAAATTTACGTGATACGTGCAAATTACCTTCACTCATATAATTCCATTTTATTACTAATTATATCAAATATGAATTAAATCTTCTTACTAATTTATACATGACTTATTGTTTTAATCTAATTTTCTTTTCAATCTAAATTAAAAATTATTTGATGTTTGAGGCCCATAACAAAACCTTTTTTTGTCATTCACTTAGACAAATTTCTATTTATTATTATTCTAACTTTCTTTCAATATGAATTGATATTTGGTGGGATAAATTGAGAATTAAAATTTGTATTACATTTAATAATGCTATATAAAATTAACAAGAATTAATAATTTTATATTTTCATCAACCGTTAAAATAAAATTATAAAAGTATGAGTTATGGTAGATCATCATTTAATTTGAATTTGAAGATGCAAGCTAAAAATTAGGAAGAGAGAGCAAGAGAATATGTGGATTTTATTTATGATATTTAATCAATGACATTTTAGTATTTTACATTTAAAATTCAAACAACTAACTTGAAGAAGTTACAAACTTTATCTTTTTGGAGAACAGCTCTTTGGGATGAAAAAAAACTATTTGAAAAAGTCATCAATTAAACAAACCAAATGACTGTTTGACTTAGTCAAATAGCCAAAACCACTCCAAAAAAGCCATTAGTGAGTAAAAAGCTATCCAGAAGACTATCTACCAAACACCCCTTATCTTTATAGCAATTGTTTTTTTTAAATAAAAAATCCAAATGACATTTTAGGTTTTTCTAAATTGTGGAGTTGTGGCGACTAGACCCTTACTGTAATTGTTGTTTCTGACTTGCTATTGCTGGTTGGTTGGCTGGCCCTACGTGGGTTTAACTATATGTTTCCTTTCTTTTAGTTAGATGAAATTTCATATTGGATAACTTTCTTGAACTATTCTTTTTCCATCCTTCATAACATGTAAGTTACTTTTACAATGCAATTGTATTTCAGAGGATTTTTTGCCAATAATGGTATGAAGTTAAGCCACAAACATCCAACCACCTTGGATTTGCCATTCCTCTATTTAGGTGCGTTCTTGATGGAGCTCTAGCCATTGACAAATGTGGCACGGCGTTTTGACCTTCGCCAATGCCAAATAGTTGTGGCAATGCTTGCATTTAAGGGGCAGGAAAGAAATCCGTTTTACCCTCGTCCAAATGAATTTATTTTTATTTATCTTTTTGTAAAAAAAGATAAACAATACGATTTAAGCAATTCTCTTCCAAATGATTATAGAATAAGGAAAGTACTCAAAAATGAACATAGGATGGAAGGTGAGGAATTGGTGCCTCGTTGTTTTCCCTCTGTTTAAATTTCTTCTCTTCCTATGATTGTTTTTCGTTATATCATTCATTAAACAGGATAATTTAGACAGATTCATTGTCAAGAGAGATTCTTGAGTAGTTTCTTATCTTTATAGCAATTGTTTTTTTAAAATAAAAAAATCCAATAGATTTTCAGCCTAGTACCAAGTCAATCACCACTTAATGAGAATTCCACCCTCTTAGCCTCCAGGCAAGAAAATCTCGAACATCTTGCATGGGTCTTATGTCAATTAAACCAATACAATATTTATGATACATGAACAAATCAAACGTCCACATTCTGTTTTTCTTTGCCCCCGTTTGGTCCTTAGAAAATTTGATGGAAAGAAAAATTGAAGGAAAAAAAATGTGAAGGAAAAAAAAGTAGGGAGAAAATGAGTTTTTTTTCTCTTGTTTGGATTGAGGAAAAAATATAAGAATTTCAATAAAAAATTTGAATGTTGATGAGCCACTTAAATCATATTGTTGTCATCTAAGTGATGTGAGATTGGAGGAGGTTGAAAATTTTCCTCAAACTTTCCTCACAATTTTATGAGGAAAATTTTATTACTTGTTTCTAACAAATTTTCCACCTAACTTTCCTCCATATTTTTTTTCTTTGTGATTTTCTCTAAGCCAAACACAAGAAAAAAAAGTAACTTTCTCAATTTTTTTTCTTTCCACCAGATTTTCCAAAGTCCAAACAAAGCCTTTATTTTCCCCCTTTTTGTTATATATTTTTACATCTGAATTACCCCCCAAAAAAAAAAGATTTCCTCAGTTTAGATTTACAATGCGTTGAGCGTTTGCCACATTACAGTAAATGAAGCAAATAATTATGCATTCTATTGATGTCATTTCTAACTTGAGATTAAAACGATTGCCAACAGCGAAAGTTGACACATACTCTATGTTCAGAAAAATTCAAACACAAATACGATCTTTTTTCTGGAGTTTTTGTGTTTTTTTGGGGGGGGGGGTTGTAACATTGCCACAAGCTGAAAGTTCTTTTCAGAAAATAAAGGAAAAAAAGGAACTTCTGCGTCTACATCTTCAGAAAATTGCATATATTGATCAGAAGTGTGACTTCATGTTCTTTGAGACCAAGCTGACAAATTTACCTGAATGTCACAGATATCTCTTTAATCTATCAACCTACATCGAGGGGTGAGGGTTATATTCGCAGAATGAGAAATGCCTGAAGATAAGGAGGCTTCTATTGCTAGGCAACAACAGAGCAGGATAGCATTTGGCACCCACATGTTTGAATTGCTGTGTAAAGAGTTCACTTGTTACACAGGATCCGACGGCGTCAACTTCTCTTCATACAATTTCACAGCTCAAGCAGGTCAGAAGTCAAAAACATTCCACCCGGCATTGTGTCATATATCCCACCTCTTCTTTACTCGGAATGTCAAGGCTGAAGATTTTAAGTTATCCTGTCAATTGAAAGCATAAACTGAATTTTACTCTGGAATCAGGAAGCAACATTGTTAAGATGAACATTTCTGAACAATTACATGTTGGCTTCTGCAATTAAATTTCTCCGCTAAACAAGCAATGTTGCTACTCATCTGCTCAAACTTCAGAGAAACATAAACAGCGAGGTAGGAATGGCAAGAACTTGGAACTGGGCCAGAAGTTAAACAGAAGGGTAAGCTCATAGTTGATGCAAACTACAGGACCTATTAAACAAACTCAACTGAGGACAGCATGATCACAGGATTCACACAAATAACAACTGGATATGCTTAGCATGTAGCAGAAATCCTTCCTGTGGGAACACAAATTAAGGGTTTAGCATTCCAACGAATAATTGATGGTCAGCAAATTTGGGAGGTTTAAATAGGTCCATTGAGATGCCTATAATATCCTGGAGGCATAATACTCTTGATACAAAAAAAAAAAAAGAAACCACACACACAAAATACACACAAAAAACACACCATTAAGGTGAAGTCCTACAAGAAATAGAACTGATAAAAAACCTGCTTTTCAATTGATAACCTTTGCTTGTTAAAGCTGTTTGCAAATTACATAATGATTTCACCCGATGTGGATTGTTTAAGATGACATATGGTGGCTGTTTTAATCCATTCATATCTTCTTTTTTTTTTTTAAAGTTAGTTCCACTTGGACCGCAAATGACATCTGGCATGTCCTTTAGATCGGGCCTGTTTGTTTCAGCATTCAAATTAGGTAACCACAAATCATTTTTAAGCATTTTCTAAAGTGTTTGGTAATCACTAACTGCTTCTAATCGCTCTCAAATGTTGCTAACCAATAACTGCTAACCCTAATCGCTGGTACGGTAAACATTGGAAACTAGTGGTAAAATGCTAGCTAATAGCCACATGTTCTTTCCAAATAATTACTACTAACCGCTTTTAACCAATAATTGCTACTCATAACCACTAATAAATGTTGGTATTAGTTAGAAAACTACTACTAACTGTAAAATGATAATTCTAAAAGATGACATGAACATGCCTATTAGAGACTTATATTTGATTTTTGGTTGCACCAATTGCCTTTGTGATTGCATTTTTGCAGGGTTTGCAACTAGGCCCCTTAGGCATGTGAGGATCTACCTAGTCTTCCCCCTTAATTGTTTTTGGTAATAGATAGAGGTGGGCAGCGGGCTGAGTATCCATCGAGTAAATTAAACTGATTTACCCATTTAAAATAGGGTTAGTAAAGGGTTTGATCAATAATGAGCCATATCAATAATAGGCTGGCCCGTTAAAGCATATTAATAGAGCAGGACGGCCTATTAACAGACTATTTAGTGGTCTGATACTTTTTCAACCTACTAGTTTCAATAACTTATATGTTACAATTAGTCAAATTTACTATCAATACTTTATATACAACAATAATTATTATATCGAATTTTTTTTTTGTATAAGTTTGTTCCATTTTAAAACAGATCAAAGCTGGTCGTCCATGGGCCACCCAACCCAACCCATTTATTTATATTATTAAAGTCCAACTTGACCCACTTAGTTAGTGGGGCGGCCATAAATCGACCCGATCCACTTTATAAATGAGTCAACCCTAACCTGACCCATCCCGTTCTGTTAGCCACACCTAGAAATAGGCCAATAAACCTTCAAAAGGAGCCTATAAATTAGTATGTAAAAAAAGTTAGAGCCCATAATCACACAGTTACTAAAAATGGATTTGGGCCGTTAGATATTCAAATCCATTCACATCTATGATGGTATCTTGTTGACTATAAATATACTACATGCCATTGAGAACTCAATCAATAAGTCATCGATCAACCATCAAGATCTTGTCACTAAATCTAGGTTGTGTACATCATCGAAAATAGAGGACTATGAGGTGGACGAATCAGATTGGTTAGAGGAATAATCAATCAAACTTTAGCCATGGATAACCATATTCCCTGACGAGGCTAGCGGATTGAGTAAAAATGATAGGAGGAGATGTGGATGATGCACAACTTTGATACCCAAATGTGCCACTATGCTTTTGACAACACGAATAAAGCTCAAAGTGACTACATGAACAAGACAATGAGAAGTATGTATATATCTTTTTAACAGGAATAAGAATCCCTAATATAATATGCAATTAAAAAGAAAAAAGAGAGAAAGAGATGTTTTGTATAATTTGCATGTCGAATCATGTTTTTATTTCCAAGTTAATTTCAAAATATTTAATAAACTGATAAGAATATATTTCTTGTTACCAGATACAATTTTAGATATCTTGTTTTAGCATAAATTAAGATGTTATATGGTTTAAAATTAGCAATGTTTCAATAGTTACAATTAATTATCAATTGACGAATTTTTTCGATTTGTCGGCTACGCTGACATGTGCAAAATGATCTAATAATCGGATCAGCCTCATCCATAATGATGTATCATATGCGTCATTTAATAACTGAAAAAAATTCAAATAAAAAGCCAGTTTTAAACCATATGTAAGTAGTAATATCCTCATACCAATCATCGCATTTTCTTCAATTTAATTAATAAGTGATAATATTATTTTAGATAAAAAATAAGACATTTAAGAAATGTATTTTAGCAAGACATGTATCATTTCGCTCTACGAAATAACAGTCTCTTCATTTTTTAACATTAATATATTGCATACTTTTCTCACTGTTCATAGATAAATTTTATTGATGTTTATCACTTTTGGGGCTTGAAAAGAAGTCAGGGAGAGGAAGTTGAGTGTTTTTACTGTGAAAGGAAAATTACATGCTTTCATTGAATCAAAAACCCATTGAATAGGGATACAAGCTGAAACTAATTACCTAAATATAGCGAATAAATCCCTGAAATATTGGATAGTGACCCACTAACAAGATTTTGCTAACTAAAAAAAAAACAATGACTCAGTAAAGCACAGCTGAAAACAACTATTCCAAAAAATTAGGAAACAACTACTGAAAATGTTTTTTTTTGTCTTTTTTCTTTTTTTGAAGCACTTAATCAACCCTCCCCCTTGCTTCAAAACTTGTTACTCCCAACTTCAATCTGAAATATTCATGCTTGCCTGAAGGAAGAGATTTGGTCAAGATGTCTGCGACTTGCTGATTTGTGCCACAGTGCTTCTGCTGAACTTCACCCTTCATGGTCAAGTCCCGAATGAAGTGATCGCGAACGTCTATGTGCTTTGTATGACTGTGAAAAGCTGGATTTCTTGATATTGCGATGGCTGATTTGTTGTCACAGAATATGTTTGTCGCACAGATTTGTTTGTGACCAAAGTCTGCAAGAATCTTTCTCAGCCAAGTTGCTTGACAAGCTGAAGAAGTCGCTGCCATATATTCAGCTTCTAAGGAAGACAATGCCACTATATCCTGTTTCTTTGAACTCCAAGAAACTGCTCCAGAACCAAGAAAGACAACCTAACCCGAGGTACTCTTCCTGTCATCCAAAGAACCTGCATAATCACTGTCTGTAAAGCCCTCTAATCTGAAATTGTCAACACTGTTGTACCAGACTCCATAATCTGATGTTCCAGCAACGTAACGCAAAATCCTTTTAGCAACTCCAAGGTGATGCAAAGAAGGACTATGTATGAACCTTGACACTACGCTCACAGAATGTGCAATGTTAGGTCAAGTATGTGAAAGGTAGTTCAGTCACCCACAATGCTTCGAAAGTATCCTGCATTAGCTTTTCCAGTACCATCTTCTGCCCTCAATGCCTTATTTGCATTCATGGGAGTACTTGTTGTGTTACACCCTAGCATGTTGTGCCTCTTGAGAAGATCCATCGCATATTTCTGTTGGGAGATGAAAATATCGTTTGCACCTTGTTTCACTTCAAGTCCAAGAAAATAACGTAACAATCCCAGATCGGTCATCTCAAATGTTTTCATCGTGCAAGACTTAAAATCAGCAACCAGTGACTCAGAGGAGCCCATGTATATAATGTCATCAACATATAAATAGACAACCAAGAAATCATTGTCACCTTGTCTTTTAAAATAAAGAGTAGGCTCATTTGCACTTCGTTCGAAACCATTTTCTGCAAAAAAGGTATCAATTTTCTTGTACCATGCTCGTGGAGCCTGTTTAAGCCTGTACAGAGCCTTTCTTAGCTTATAGACTTTGTTCTCCTGACCGTTGATGACATAACCTTTAGGTTGTAACACAAATACCTCCTCATCTAATTCACCATTTAAAAATGCTGATTTCACATCAAATTGGAAGACAGGCCATTTAAATTGAGCAGCTAAAGCTAGGAAAATTCTTACAGTTTCAAAGCGAGCCACTGGAGAGAAAGTTTCATCAAAGTCAACACCTTGTTGCTGAGCATATCCTTTTACAACTAATCGGGCTTTGTGTTTCTGAATCGTCCCATCAGCATTGTATTTGGTGCGAAACACCCATTTCAACCCGATAGCCTTTTTTCCTTGCTGCAGTTCAACCAAATCCCATGTCTCATTTTTTTGGATAGCCAATAGCTCTTCCTCCATAGTTTTGCACCACTCTAGTTCTTTTGCCGCTTCTTCAAAGCACATAGGATTTGAAACAAGCAAAGCGAATGCAGATGTACATACAGCAGCAACAAACTTGGGATTTGGCTTTCTTTCTCTCGTCGATCTTCTTAGCTGACTCTGTGCAGCGGAAGTCTCTTCCTCACTGGATGTTGTCTCTTTATGGGGTGAACATATTGGTGACCTTGCTGGAGAACTTGCGGCTGAATTAGTCGGTGAACTTCTTGGAGAACTTGTAGTTGATCCTGCAGGTGAGTCTCCAGGCACATTTTCTAGAGAATTTGCAGGCGAACATAGGTGGTCTTTCTTGTGCACTCGCAGGGGCTGAATCTTCAACAGACGTACCCTGTTTTACATGTTCTTCGCCCTAATTCCAAGTGGCAGTCTCATCAAAAATCACATCCCTGCTGATCAACACTTCACCACTAACAGGATTATATAGTTGTACGCTTTGGACTAAGTACTATACCCAATAAAGACACATTTTTCAGATTTGTCATCCAACTTGCGACGTAGTTGTGTGCACACCATAGTATAAGCTATACACCCGAAAACACGCAAATGGCTTACCTTAGGCTTGATCCCTGTTCAAGCTTCATACGGAGTCCGATTGTATACTACTTTAGTGGGTGAGATATTCAAGAGATAAACTGCTGTAGCTACTGCCTCTGCCCGGAACCTTTTGGAAATGCCCCTTGCCTGCATCATGCTCCTTCCCATCTCAACAACGGTTCGATTCTTTCGCTCGGCTACACCATTTTGCTCTAGTGTGTATGGTGCTATGAGTTCTCTGTGAATGCCACACACTTCACAAAAATTGTTGAACTCCTTAGAAGTAAATTCTTCACCTCTATCTGTTCGAAGGGTTTTAATCTGGCACCCACTCTGTTTCTCAACAAAACTCTTAAATTTCTTGAAATTTCCAAATGTTTCAGATTTATATTTCAAGAAATATACCCAACCCATGCGACTACAATCATCGGTAAAGAGTAGAAAGTATTGACTCCCACCCAATGACTCCACAGACATAAGACCACACAAATCAGTGTGGACCAACTCCAAACAATTAGCGGCTCTCCAAGCCTTGCCAACAAGAAAGGAAGGTCTACATTGTTTACCATAAACACACCCTTTACAAAAGCTAAGCAAATTAATCTTAGGCACTCCAACCACCATATTTTTATTGCTTAACAACTGTAACCCTTTAATATTCAGATGACCATATGTTAAATGCCATAAATCAGCTTCTGCACTTTTTTGAGCAGCCAGGGCACAACTTCCATTCACCACAGATATGTCAAAAGGGAACATTCTGTTTTTTGTCATTTGAACAGCAAAGAATGTTTGTCCGATTTTTTTGTCATGAATTGTGGAGGCATCACTATTAAATAAGACAGAATATCCACTCTCCATCAATTGACCAACACTCAAGAGATTATAGGCAAGACAAGGGACATAATGCACATCATGAATATGTTGAACATTACGATTATAAGTCTTAATAGCAACAGTACCTCGACCTACAATTGTGACTGATGTGCCATTTGGAAGATTGACGTTCGATTTTTGTGAAGCATCAATCTCTTTGAACAATGCCTTTTTGCCAGACATATGATTTGAGCAACCACTATCAACAAACCAAATGTCGTTGGTCATTGCATTCACTGAGGAGTGAGCCATGAATAAGTGATTGTCCTCTTGCAAAGCATCAGCAAGGTTGGCATGCTTCTGCTCATCCTTTTGTTTTGTCCAGCATTCAAACTCTTTGTGTCCTAATTTTTTGCAGTAACGACACTGAATGCTGCTCTTTCCACTGTACCGATCTTGTCCTCGTTCACGATCATGGCTACGACTATGGTAGCCTCCCCTGCCCTGATTTTTGCCTGCTGAGTTTTCAAGCTTGAACGTGTTAGACTCCCCCTTCATTTGAAAAACCTTTTCTTCCACCTTTTCACATGATCGATTGATTCTAACTTCATTGGCTAAAAGTGAACCCATTAATTCATCAAAACTGTAAGCAGAGAGATGCTAGAAACTCTAGAAAGATATGCTTGCACAGGTTCCTTTGCTTTCATACCTAGAGTTTCAAATTCATGTCTCAGAGTTTGTAATTTGATAGTAAGTACCTTCTATTCACCCAAAAACTCTTTCTTGAGTGTTTCCCATGTTTCATAAGAGGTTATTGCTGCTACTATTCGGGGAAAAATTTCGTCATCCATTGCTGATTGGATGAGAAATAATGCCTTTGCATCCTTCTTCCGTGTCTCCTTCAATTGCTGATTTGGTTGAGTCGGTGCTGGGTCTGGCTCTGTGTAGCCACTCTCCACCAAATCCCATAACTCCTGGGATCGGAATAAAGTCTTCATCTTCAAGCTCCAAAGATGGTAATTTTCCCCTTTGAATAGAGGAATTGAAGGCTGAGAGGAAACATTGTTGTTATTATTTGCCATGGTTTAATCTCACAATTCTGGATGGTCTGAGTATCTGGATTATCTTTGGTTTATGAGTATGAAAGCTTGTCTCTCACTTACTTTACCCTTCTTCCTCTTTTTCTCACAGTAAACCTGGCTACTTTGAGTTCTTATCCTTTTCCTTTCTTTGGCTGCTGTGCCTTAATCCTTTTTTAACTCTCACTCAAAGTACTGCTCTGATATCAAAGTTGTTAGGGCTTGAAAAGAAGTTAGGGAGAGGACGTTGAGTGTTTTTACTGTGAAAGAAAAATTACATGCTTTCATTGAATCAAAGACCCATTAAATAGGGATACAAGCTGAAACTAATTACCTAAATATAGCGAATAAATCCCTGAAATATTGGATAGTGACCACTAATAAGATTTTGCTAACTAAAAAAAAAACAATGACTCAGTAAAGCACAGCTGAAAATAACTATTCCAAAAAATTAGGAAACAACTACTGAAAATGTTTTTTTTTCTTTTTTTTGAAGCACTTAATCAACAATCACTTCGTATCACTCCTTACAATTCTTGAACATAACTTTTTACAATCGTTTATCACTTGATATTACTCCTTACCACTTCTTAATGGTTGCGCCTAAAATTTGCCGACCTTGAACGCTTATTATTAATCTACACCACTAAAATGAACAGGCCATGAATCAACTAGCTAATGCACAAAAATAAATATTTTAATTTTTATTCAGGAAAAAATATTTTCCTGATGAGAGTCATGTCCTTTCTATGTAATTATGTACCCATGTACTAAGTCGATAGGTAGTTTTATCAAATATCATGTTTTTCTTTGAGTGATAATTTGGACAATAATATTTACTAGGAGGGTAGCAATTGTTACTTTGTAAATACCCACAAAAAGTTAATCGGTCTTTCAAACTAGTTGTGTCAAGTAGGGAAAACAGTTCAAAGTGAGTGAATGACTACACTGAACTAATGTCCTTTTTTTCACAGATCACAAAATTTTATTTGTGAGAACAAACAATAACGAATGCAGCAAGTTGACGGAGATCATCTATTGTTATCAGTCGGCTTCTGGGCAGCGCATCAACAAGGAGAAATCTGAGGTTGACTTCAACAGGAATGTAGGTGTGAATATGTGAAATCAGATTTTGAATGTAATGCAAATGCCAGAAATGGATTATCATGCCAAATATCTGGATAAAAAATACGAAGGTTTCTCAAGTTTTGTGTAAGCAACAAAAAGGACCCTCAGTTTTTAAAAATAACTGCAAGGTACTTCGACTTTTAAGAAAACCAATAGAAAGGACCCTATTTACTATTCACCTAATTTGCATAACTGCCCTAATCTTTTCATATTTATAAATCTACCCTAAATCCTTAAAAACTTACTTTCGAAAAATCTAAATTTGTGTATGCGATATTTTGCTCACTAGTACTACTTGAAGCCCTCTTTCAACTGGTATCAGAGCCACCTGACCAAAAATAATTAAGATAATAAGTTAATTAATGATTAATTAAGTCAATTAGCTGTGATTAATGCTTGAATCATAACCTGCTTGCCTTGTACCAAACAATTCACACATTGTCCACTCACTAGAAGGCATGTCTTCAGTAGCACCTCAATTTAACTATATCATTAATATAATTTTAGAATTAAAAGTAGAATTAGCTAAAGTTAATATTGAAGTTAAGGAGCTTAAGAAGCAATTGTTTGTAATTCACCTTTCTCTAGTTAATAAAGTTAGACATAGTGGAAAGTCTACTTGTAGTGTTAGTATGCCATTTTCACATAAATATCCTTTTCAAAACCCAAAAAACAAAAATCCATTTCCTTTATATGATATAAAAATCCAAAAAGAAGTTGGAGAAAAATCAAGAGAAAAATCGGCTGAAAAAGCAGAAAAAGAACTATAGAATATGTTTGAGAAAGAACAAAATCCAGAAGAATTAACCAAGATTATGGGTGCAATTAGTGATAAACATGACGTCTTATCTAATGATAATAAAGAGACTAATAATGTCCAATTAGAAGAAGAAATTTATCAGCAGATGATCCTTATTAAACTAGAAGATTTGAACGCATTACTTTTAGAAGAAATTAGAAGGAAATTGGATTTAAAAAATATGGTAAAATGGTTGTTGAAGATGAGATTAATAAAATTAGAGAAGAACTCGACTTAGGTAAAATAGAGACCAATATGGTTAACAATATTGTTCCCAAATTTGAAGAATTTGGTGAACCACCTAGAAGAAATGCTCATTTTATCAGACCTAGTCACGTTTCAGCAGGATGTACAATGAATTTTTCTTTGGGTTTATCCCAAGAAAAACTACAACCTTTGATAAAATTGATCTTACTCCAATTAATCAAATAAGATACATTTTAAATATAGATGGAGCTCGTAATAGAGAAGAAATATTTGAACATTGAAAGAGAGGCATGAATAGTATCTTAAACCTAAATATTACATGGACTGCTGCTAATTTCTTAAACTACATCGAACATAGTTTTTCTAACATTGTAGTTGAATAGTACGATTCATTAAATGAAGACGGTAAAACTACATTAAAAATAATGGAAGTACCAGCTGCAATTTTCAAAATCTATGTAAGAAAATCAAAATTGAGTTTATCGGAGCTAAACTTGATTTTGAAGGAAAAGCAAGAGAATAGCAAAGAAAGATGAATAATATAGAATTATGGGATATGAGATATCTGAAAAATTATATTGCTGAATTTAGTCGATATTATTACAAATTGGGCATAATGAAACTAATCTTGGTATGTTCTATGACAAATTGTCATATCTTATAAATTTCATAATTAATGAAAAATAAATTGCATGGCTTGAAAGAGCAGATGTCATTGATACCTTTGATTCGAGAATCTCTTATTTAAGAAAATTGGTCAATGATCAACGTCTTGATCTCCAAAAGCAAAAGAAAATTAAGAAACAATTCTAACTTGTTGAGATTCACCTCACAAATGGGGAAAGGAACCTGAAAGGAGAAGAAAAAGAAAATTTTATAAGAAAAAAAAGTTTTAATAAGCAGAGAGGAGAGAAATATAGAAGAAAAATATTATAACAAACTAAGTCCTAAAAAACGAAGATTTTTTAGAAAAACAGCTTGTTGTTCTACAGGAAAAACAACTACAAATATTGGGCATGTGGAGAAGTAGGATATTATACTAATGAATGCAAAAATAGGAAGAATAACAAGCTTATTGAAACCCTGGGTAACCTAGATTATGTTGAGCTTAGTGAAGATAAGGCATTAGGCCTATTACTAAGTAACGACAAAGGAATTGTTGAAATTAAACTAGACAATAAATACAAAAAAAGTGATTACAAAGAAACTAGCCATATGGTGGAAAGTAGCTCGATTAGTTTTAGAGATCTTCAAGGAGAAGAGTTTGTGGTAGACAATGATAACGAAGAAGTCAAAGGAGATTGGGTCATTCTCATAATCCAGAAAGATATGATCTATCAAAAATCCATCTTTCAGTTAAAAAGCAAATTTGTATGTGAGATGATGGAATGAGATCTAGAAATCAAAGACTGTGAGTATGATGTGGGGGAAGTTTATTTCATTAACTGGAAAAATATTCTTAAGCATAACAAAGATAGAAAGTATATGTATATCTATGTTGGAAGTGGCCAAGTTCAAATCACTTCATTACAATATTATGACAAAAATATAGATCTCTATGCTTTGCTCTGTGATATTAGACATGCCAAGTTTAATAATCAAATTATCACAGGGGTTAAGATCAATTTATATAATGGATCAGTAGGATTTAATCGTCAACTTGGTTATTATGTGAATCTAAAAGATGAATTTGCTAAAAATTTCATATCCCTTAAGATAAAAACAGTTGGAATGGACATGAAAATAGGAGGATATCCATTAAGGATATTTTGAAAAATTATCTACAAATTAGATAATACAATAGACCTAAAGACTCAGGTAGCAATTATAGAGGCAAAAAAAATTGAAAGTTCTACCCCTATGCAAAAGATCCAGAGAATTAAATCCAATCCTGCTGAGATAAAGATCGATTGTTCATGGATATCTACCTTTGCTAACCCTACTAAAATCAATAAGAAAAATGTGATAAAAATTGATGAGAATGATAAAATCACCATTAAACCCCAATTGATAAGAAGTATGAGTACAAGATCAGACTGGACAGAAGGAATTCACCAGCTAAAAAGGAGCTTAAAGAGAATGATACAATTAGCATGAGCAGTTAAATAAGTAGAATATGTTTTGAGCGCGCAAAACACAGTGTAGATGGAAGTATGATTTTAAATAGAGAGATTGTTGGGTACAAAACAAGAACTATTAGTGAACCAATCTATAAAGATAAATTAGACAAAAACATGACTATGAAAATTTACTATGAGGCCACCAATACAAATCTTAATAGCATTTATATCCCGATAAAGGTCTATTTAGAGGAATATAATAAACATGAATTGCGCACTTACATAGATAGTAGTTGTTCTGTATGCTTTGGAAAAGATCTTTATTTCTAGAATTTATGTGGAAAAAAGCCAAAAATTCTTTACAAGTAAGGATAGCTAATAATAGCATTATGAGTCATAATGAGGCAATAAAACGGTTATCCATAGAATTAAGAAGAGCTCAATGCATTACACCAGTTCTATGGGCTACTGATCAATCATCTCATGATATAATTATTGAAAATAATTTTTAGAGATTATATTCTCCATGCACATAGATTATAAACCAGATAATATTCACAATTAAAGGTCACTCAGCTCCTATTGAAAAATTAAGCAAGGTTTATACTCATCAGAAAATTAAGTTTACACGCGGCCAGCGTGGTGAGAAGATAATGCCTGCACAACGAGATGTAGCATTAACAATTTCAATACTCGAGTTATCTATTAAAGAGTAGATTGTCGAACAACAAAAAAATTATGCAAAGAACTCTACTCCAATAATCCTATAAAATTTTGAGATAAAGATAAAACATTTGCTAAAATCATTCTGTTAAACCCCAACACTATTATTCAAATCAAACAAATGGTGTATACACACCAGGATATCCAGGAATTTGATAAACAAATAAAAGAACTTTTAGATAAAGGATTAATTAGGAATAGTAAGATTTATCGCACCAGTTCTGCTTTTATGGTAAGAAATCATGCAAAAAAAAGAGAAAAAATAAGAATGGTAATCAATTACAAAAAGTTTAATGATAATACTGTCTTTAATGGTTATTATATTCCTACCAAAACAGTCATTTTTAACAAAATTCAAGGAGCTTCTTAGTTCTCAAAAATAGATTGTAAAAGTAGATATTGGCAGATAAAAATGGATGAGGAAAGCATTCCTTTAACTGCATTTAGTGCCCCACAGGACGTTATAAATGAATAATAATGTCATTTGGTCTTTAAAATACATCTCAAATATTCCAAAGAAGAATGGATAACATCTTCAAGGACTTTAATCACTGTTATTTAGTTTACATAGATGATATCCTTGTCTTTTTCAAAATCATAGAACAGCGCAAACATGATGTCTTAGTCGTCACCTAAAGATGCATTGATCATGGTATTATACTTGGAAAGAACAAGAGCATTTATGTTGAACAAGAAATTGAGTTCTTAGGTCTAGAGATAAAAGCTAGATAAATTATTCTACAAAAATATATTCTAGAAAAAATAGAAAATTTTTCTGAAAAAATTGAAGATAGGAAGTAGCTAAAAAGATTTCTTAGATGTCTTACCTATACTTCATATTTCATTAGAGATTTAGCTAAACTGAGAAAGTCATGGCAGCAAAAACTCAAGAAAGAAATAAGTTGGATATAAACCACTGATGATACAAAAATTATTCCAAATTTCAAAAAGATGTGTAAAAATATTCATGTTCTTAATTTGCCTAATGAAGGAGATGACTTAGTTCTTGAGACAGATGCTAGCAATGAGCACTGGAGTGCAGTACTCAAAATCAAAGAAGGAAAGAAACTCCGCAAATATTATAGTAGAAGTTTTAATAAACCAGAATGCAACTATCCCACAATGGAAAGAGAAATCCTTGTAGTCATTAAGGAAATTGAAAAGTTCTTAATCTTTTTAGTCCTAAAATATTTTCTCATTCGAACTGATTGCAAAGGAATACTTGGTTTTAAAAAAAAATTTATCAAATATACAAGCGCAAGGGCGACTCTTGCATTGGCAATTATAGCTTAACCAGTTTTTCTTCTCTATTGAACATATATAGGGATCGAAGAACTCTCTGGTAGATAGTTTAACTTGAGAACTCGCCAATTGTGATCATCAGAGCAGAACTCCTGCCAGAAAAGGAGGAAAGCCATAATGAAATGCCATTGTTACTAGAACAGGTTTCTCCTTCTAGTAAAGTCCTTATTGATAATTTGAAATTCCATATAAAAAGTAGATCACATTTTGGTTTGCTATCCTCTGCCTACATAATAACCCAAAGATTTTCCATTCTAGAATTACAAGTTAATTACTTTAGATGTCCTTATGATATCTAAGAAAGATTAAGTTCTCATATTCAAAAAAAAAAAAAAAGGTTCAATGAGTCGTATGCAGCCTGCATTGACTATTATCATCGTTATACCTATGATATTTGGGAGTCTTGAAGTACAACAATCTACTTTTTCGATAAGTCTGGAGTTAATGGCGTTAGTTTTCCCCCCAAATTCAATCCCTCCAAATGACCCCGTCATTAAAGTTTGGAAATTCGGGATGGTACTTTACTTTATGGAAATCCCAGATCCAAAGTACCTATTTTTCTCAAAATTAATAAGTTCCAACAATGCATATTCAGAAGGATCTATTAGATTCTAAGCTCTCCTGATAGTCTAACTAAAATTCCAAATAATCGATGTCTATATGTGGAGGTACATTGTGCACTAAGCGAGTATGAAAATAAAAAAGCCAAACTATCCCATTATCTTGTTTAGATAGTTAATTACGACGATCCCTGTAATCAATGATAAGAATGGTTTGCAGATCGATAAGAATTTATTACTGATCCTGCTTTAGTAAGAGCCATCGATTTTTACAGCATTTATCATCAAAGTTGGGCATTAATTGAATAAGGAAAAACGTTAATGCATTGTGGAAACACTATTTTCGCATATGACAATGAGTTTAAAGATTAAATGAAGGTAGAGGGAGTGGTTTCAGAGATATCTTTGATTATTTATCTGATGTTGGAGCAGAAAAATTCTTATCAGAAAAAGAAAAGAAATATCTTCTTGAGTTATGTGAGAAATGGGATCCAAAGCATCTTCAATTAGATGAAGACTCTGATCATTATCCAGATAATAATGGTCTGAACGATATAATTGAAGATAAAGGCATGCAGAATCTCAATAATGATGACTAGTCTTGTCATTATTAAAAGTTCTGAAAAGTGGTGGCTTCATTATTGTACTATTTTGACAACTGTCAGGTCTGTAAAATAAAGCAGTCTAATATAGCCATGTGAATGTAACTGTAGCCATGAGAATGTACGGTAGCCATGTGTAAAAATAGCATGTACTATAGTCGTTAGGGCATCCTATGTACCCCCATCCCCTTTATAAAATGAGAGGTCAGGCGCTGAGAAAGTACACGGTCATTTGAGCATTCTTGAGCACAAGAGAAGTTAGGATTCTTCATTTCTCCATGAGTAAGCATCTCTAATGATTTTAGCTTAAGTCCTTCTTCAAAACTTTCCATTGTAATATTTTCACTTTCAAGCTTTCAATAAAAGAGGTTTCCTAGTAGGGAACGCTATTCAATTGAATCTTATGTCTTAAATATTATAATTTCTTGATTAAAGTCTCACTATCCTTTAAAATACTAAAACTTGATTAGTGACTACGGTCTAAGGTAGGAAACAAAACAGATCTATGCTATGCCTGATCTAAGGAAGGTGGGGTTGGGATTAGCAATCTCTGTAAACTGAAAGCTAGAAGAACATTGGAGTCCAGCACCGACTAAGTTTACAACACTAAAAAAGTTCAAATTAACGACAGTATTCAGCGACGAAAAAAATTAACGACAAATTTGGCGACGGATATGGCGACTGAAAAACAGTATTACAAAAAAATCAGATTGTACGACAGATATGGCGACGGAAAACTCAATGCGTCTCCATAATTGACAGCTGGCGATGGAATTTCCGTCGCCATAATTTAAATTTTTTTTTAAAAAAATTCCATCGCCCAAAAAATAAATTTCGAAATTTTTTTAAAAAGTGGGCTGGCGATGGAAATTTCGTCGCCTGTCCGTCACCAGCCCACTGAAATGAAACCAGAAGTTCTTTTCTGGTTTCATTTGCTGCTGCTAACTTTCGAAGAGAGAGAGAGATCGAGTGGCGAATCGGAGCTCGTTCGACCACCGCCGCCTGGCCACCGCCGGCCCTCCCCCGCCGTCGCCGCCGTTTGTCACTGTCCCCCCACCGCCGGCCGCCTCCTCACTGCCGGTTTTTTGGAGTAATTGGAGGTATTTTTTTTCAACTAAACTACTTGCAATTTTTACAAATTTTTGTATTACATTGTTAGAATTTCATAGTTAGTTCATATTTATGTTGAAATATGGTGTTTGTATGATGTTATTGCTCTAATTTGCTTCAAGATTGGGGTAAATGCGATTTAGGGTTTAGGTTTGGTAGTTTGAAGTTAAAGTTTGACAGGTTGGTGGAATAAAATGGTTTAATTGATAATGTTGTTGAAATGTGCTATTTGTGTGAGATTATTGCTCTAATTCGTTACAAGAATTTGGTAAATGCGATTTAGGATTAAGGTATGGTAGTTTAAAGTTGAAATTTCATCTGTTGGTGGAATGAAATGTTTTAATTGATGATATTATTGAAATGTGGTATTTGTGTGAAGTTATTGATCTAATTTGGTGGATTGAGATGCTTTAGTTTATAATTTTGTTGATATGTGATGTTCGTACGAAGTTGTAGCTCATATTTGTTTAAAAATTTCGCCCAATGCAATATACACTTAGATTTGATAATTTTAAGTTGAAATTTGATATGTTAGTGGAATAAAGTGATCAACTATGTATGATTATTAGTTTTGTGATATTCGTGAGAATGTAAGTATATTTATTGAAATTTATAAGTTTTTTTTTGGGTGCATGTGAAAATTTTAAAGTAAAAATATATAATATATAATTGCGTAATTTATGTAATTATTATAATTTTGATTAAAATTAATTCTTATCAAGTACCTTATGTGGTTATTGTTATTTGAGCTAAATATGAATTGTCCTCCACATCGTAGGTGGATGTATAATAGATTACTGCCTGATCGTAGTGGTTATATGCAAGAAATTCTAGATGGAGTAAACCAATTCGATCAATTTGCACGTAGACAGACAGAGTTTCTGAATGGGGAAAAGTATAGATTTCTTTGTACAAAATACAAAAATAGGGTGTACTTGACACCTGATGAGATCAAGATACACCTTCTATATAAGGGTTTTGTGCAAGGGTATTAGTTTTGGATAAATCATGGGGAAATAGAACCTCAGCAATATGATTCTGGATATTCAAATAGTAAAATTCCCAAAGTTGGAGGTTCAAGTCATATTAATAATGCCTACTCTAAATCCTATGTAGATTGGATGGAGGACATGGTTGATGATGCTATAATAGCAAATCAAAATATAAGGGAAGAGGGGTTAAGCACTTGCCGAGAACCATTTTATAATATGGTTCAAGCTGTTCAACAACCCTTATATGATGGTTGCTCCACCCATAGTGAGCTATCTACGATGGTGAGACTGTTGAGTATTAAATCTGATTATAATATACCTCAAAATTATTTCAATGAAATTGTTCAATTAATGAAAGATATCTATCCCCCTAACAACCGCGTGCTAAACAACTATGGGCAAACAAAGAAGGCTGTTAAAGATCTCGGCAACGATGTGGTCCAAATTGATTGTTGCCGGAAAGGTTGCATGCTATTTTATAAGGAGGACGCAAACCTAGATGCGTACAAGTTTTGTAGGCATTCAAGATGGAAGAGGCAAAGGTCACAACAAAGGAATCAAAATCCATTGCCATACTCGAAGATGCGTTACTTGCCGTTAAAATCTCGACTGCAAAGGTTGTATGCATCAAGAAGTAGTGCAGAGCACATGAGATGGTATTATGAACATCAACGTGAGGATGGTGTTTTATGTCATCCATCAGATGGGGCAGCATGGAAACATGTCGATACCAAGTACCCTGAATTTGTTGCAGAGCCTCGGAATGTGAGGCTTGGCTTATGTGCTGATGGATTTAATCCTTGCACATTGTCTTCAAGATCATACTCCATTTGGCCTATGGTCATTACACCTTATAACCTCTCTCCTGAAATGTGTATGATCACACTGTTCATGTTCTTGACTTGTGTAATCCCCGGGCCCAAAAATACCAGGAACAAGATAGATGTATACTTACAACCTCTTGTTGATGAGTTGAAAGAGTTGTTGGATGTTCGAGTTGAGACTTACGACATTTCTACAGGGCATACATTTCAGATGAAGGCTGCATTTATATGGACCATCAATGATTTTCCCACATATGGAATGTTATCTAGGTGAAGTACTAATGACCAATTGGCATATCCTATATGTATGAAACAGCAAAAGGCTTTGAGATTGAGAAATGGAGGTAAATTCTCATGGTTTGACTGTCATCGGTCTTTTTTGCCAAGGAATCATGCGTTCAGAAGAAATAGAACAACATTTAGGAAAGACAGAACTGTTACAGGGGGTCCTCCTCGCCGACTATTTGGGGAACAACTTTATGCCGAGGTGGAAGATTACCTATTGGTAACTACATATGGTGACTTTGTCATACCAAGATTTAAGGAAAATCAGCACAACTGGACGAAGAATAGCATATTCTGGGAGTTGCCTTATTGGCAACACCAACTGCTCTGCCATAATTTGGATATGATGCACATTGAAAAGAACTTCTTCGATAATATTATCAACACTGTTATGGATGTTTATGGAAAAACAAAGGACAATGCCAAATCAAGAATGGATGTTGCAGAAATATGTAATAGACCAGAATTACATTTACATTCAGGCCCAAGTGGTAAGCTGGTTAAACCAAAAGCGAAGTTCGTACTTCCTGTGGTTAAAGGAAGAGAGTTGTGTGAATGGGTAAAGAAGTTTTAAATACCTGATGGATATTGCTCTAATTTGAGGAATATCGTGGACCCTAATGAGGCTAAGTTCAACAACATGAAAAGTTATGATTGTCATGTGCTCATAGAGACTCTTTTACCAATTGCATTTGGTGCGCTCCCAGATGATGTATTGAAACCTCTTATTGAGATAAGCCAGTTCTTCAAGAACTTATGCTTAACAACATTACGGGAGGATATGCTTGAGAAACTGCATCACAACATTATCATCACTTTGTGTAAGTTGGAGACCATTTTTCCTCCTGGCTTTTTCAATGTAATGGAGCACTTGTCAGTGCATTTAGCAGAAAAGGCTCAACTAGGTGGTCCAGTACAATACCGATGGATGTATCCATTTGAGAGGTAAAGTATACTATAATCAATGAAACCTTATCTCAATTCTTATATGTGGAATCACTTAGAAGTGAATGCAATTGTGAATTTGGTAGGTTCTTTGGCCGATTGAAGAAAAAGATAAAGAAACAAATGTGTCCTGAAGGTTCAATCACAAAAGCATATCTAGAAGCAGAGAGGACATTCTTTGCCTCCTATTACTTCAGCTCTAATATGCCCTCCATGCGTACTAGGTGCAGGAGAAATGAAGGTGACGATGAACACATTAATCATTTTTCAACTCTGTCCGTGTTTGCACCGTAAGGGACCGCTATTGGTAGGGAAAGATCAAAGTATCTCATAGATGCCGAATATATTGCTGCCCATCTTCACATGCTGTTAAATTGTGATGAAGTTAAATCTTATATAGGGTGAGTGGTATTTTCACTTCCAATTGAGTTTATCATTCAGAGCGCAAGTATATTAATAGGCTTCATAAAATATGACAGAATTTTCATAGAACGAGTCAGAACTGCACATCCCAAGGTCAGTGATACAGATGTCGACACCATCATCGAAACTCATTTCGCAGATTGGTTTACTCAGAATGTAAGTATTATAACTCATTTATTTATAATTTTAACATAATAGTTAATTAGGTACATTGTATTAATTAAAACCACATGTTATGTCACCTTAGGTGCATTATATTCAACTATTCGAGACCGACAAATATTGCTACTTGAGCTAATTGGCTGCGAAGCCAAATCGGTATGTGTCGACGTGGACGGCATATAGAGTAAATGGATTCAAATTCCACATAGAAGCTCGAACCATCGGGAAGAGAACATGTATTGGTGTTCGTGGCACTGGGGAAGGAGATATTGAGAATGATTATTATGGTGTACTGAAGGATATTATCCAAATTGAGTACATAGGCAAACCACTTAAACAATGTGTGCTCTTCAGTTGTGAGTAGTTCAATCTCACATTGAATCATGGGACATGATCTCATAAACTAAATAGCCTTATTGAGGTCCACCGTACAAAGAGGTACCGAAAGTACGACCCATTTATCTTCCCAAACACCACATCACAAATATACTTCATGCCACATGCAGATCGCTCAAGGGATAGGGCCAATTGGCTTATTGTTATACCAACCAAACCAAGGGCGAGAGTGGATCAGCAGTACACTCTACCTACTGCGTACCAATAAACGGACATAATGACTATCGTCGAACCTGTGAATGATGTCATCCCTGCATCATTAGTGGATGAAAGTGTACCATCGGAAGAGATTAATGATGAAATAGAGTTTTCATTCATTCAGGGTAATGACAAGATAGATAAGGTAGAGGATGATAAGGGTGATGAAGAGGGGGAGTGGGAGTGGGATGACGGTAATGAAACAGATGAAGCTGAAGAAAATTTGCATTTGTATGATGACGATGACGATGACGATGACGATGACGATGACATTGATGACGGTGAGGATGTAGATGATTGAGTGCTTATAAATCCTTATGTATTTGAGTACTTTGCATGTCAAATAATTGGTTGTGACTTTACTTATATTGTATGAATGAGCTTTGCAAAATATGTGTTACATACGTACCTATTATGATGTATGAGTAAACGGTTTATATGTGCAATCATTATATATTTGTACTTGGCTTTGTTGTCACCTATTTCAGGTATGGATTCCAGTTCTCATTGAGGTAAGTCCTCCCCTCGAGGTAGCAGACGAGGGCGTATGAGCTCGGCCGTAGATCTAACTGCAATGGACATTGATCCATCTTCCCCCCAAGTTTCTCATATATCAATTCAGCCAGAAGCCACAATGGCTGCTTACATACTGGATATTTCAGGACCAATGCCTCCCTCATTTGGGGCTTTCCATCATCAGACCTCATACATTCCCAACTAAAGCACCATGTACGGCTAATTTGCCTACAACATTCCTCCAAACCCCCATCTAGTTCACACTGTACAGCCTGCTCCCCAACCCGCTCACCCTAACACAAACCAGTCCCAATACAACATTGCAAGTGGTGAAAGTGAAGCACAATCTAGTCATAAGAGCACTCGAGCTAAGACTTGGATTGAGCCAGATGGTAACAGCTAAGTCTTCATTTGTTATATCTTATGAAGGGCTACATGAGTTTTGCATAACAAGTAATCAATTTGATGTGTTATGTTCAATTAGGTTTCTCCCCAATGATGGTGCTGTTAGTAGGATTTCGCTCATATTTCAAAGCAAATTTGACGGAGCTTAGCCTAGTTGGAGTAAAGTGCTCAAACTAGTACGAGATTTGTTGTTTGGAGAGTTCAAGGTAACTACAGTGACTACGTATTAACAGTTTCTGTGAACGTGATAAATTACTATTGTATTATTTGATGTATTTTTGGTTTTCATAATTACAAAAGTGGTTTACTTGGGATCCGGTCCATGAGGAACGCATAAGAAGAAATTTTGAAAATAGAGGCAATTCACGCTTGAGAGTTTTCTTTGGCAAAGCAAGGAAGTATAATAAGAAGCATGTTTGGCTCGGTGATGCTCAATGGGAGGGACTCCAGCAGCACTGGGCGAATGAACATTATAAGAAATTGCGTGAAACAGCCCAGAAGCACCAACTGAGAACTCCAGTAAGTGGTGGCCCATCTCTCCACACCTGTGGCTCGATCCCTATGCATAAGCATAGGCGACGTCTGGTAAATGAATTAATATTTGCTATGTATTTCTTTAAGTTGAATACTGTATTTTGTGTTGTACTTGACATCATTCTTTCTGGCACGTACATAGAGGGAACAACTTGGGACGAAGCCTACCATTGTTGAATTATTCAGTCGCACTCACAAACTCTGTGGCAAAGAAGATGCCCCTTGGGTTGACAAGAAATCACAACAAACATATGTAAGCAATTAACTATTCTCAATCTTCATTGGTAGTTCAACATGAACTCGTATACTTTATTTTTAGTAATTGTAGTATATATGATTTCGTGCGCATGTTGTAGTATTGTAGGAATCCTTTGAACGTGATTTTCAAAATGTTATCAACTCGCAAGGAATCGGGGATGACACTTCTCAAGATCCAAATCAGCCATTTCTAAACTCAAATGAGTTGTAGGTGAAGACATTCAAGAACAAAAAGGGTCGTATTTATAGCATTGGTGACGAGGCTATCAACATTAGGGAATCCGGTTACTTCAGTCCCACTCAAATATCTGGAATAGTTTTCTTATTAAAGTTTCAACGAATATGGTTATACATTGAATTTACTTAATTGCAATACTAATGCGTACTTCACTGAAATGCCTGTTAGCAGGTACCGGTTCTACTCCATCACAACAAGAGCTCAATGACTGAAGGGGTGTAGTAACCAACTTGGGGGGTGAGCTAACTTCACAAGTTAAAAGCTACCGGTTGCTTATGGAGAAATATAAGCAACCGGAGGAATCCAACAAATTGCTCACCCAAAGCAACCAACAACTGAGCCAACAAATGATGAGCATCGACCAGTGCGTCCAAGCTTTCTTTCAAATGCAACAGGCATCTAGCTGGGGATCTCAGCCATCATTTACTCATCACTCGTAACATAATGAGGAAGAGGGTGAAGAAGAGGAAGAGGAAGAGGAAGAGGATGATCTTCATCTTGGTGATTGAGTTGGTTGCAGTTTTTCTTCAGCTGGTGGCTCTTCTGCTTGGTTCTTTATAAAGTATATCTCTTGCTTCTTGCTTCCCCTCTCCTTTGTGCTTATTTTACTCCCCTCCCCTTGGTGCTTATTTAATTTTCCTCCCATTTGGCGTTTGCTTCTCCCTCTTCTGCAAACATATAACTTCATTCTCAATTACTGGCAACTTTTGGTTTATTTGGATTTGTGGTTTGTGATATGTAGAGACTTTGTTTGGAACTTGTGGTTTGTAAATTGAAAACCTTTGGTTGGAAGTGTTGCGTTGGATGTGATATTCCACCTTTGTGTGGCTTAAAATTGTTGCAAATGTTTCAAATGAAATCATATTCGAAGCCATTGGATGTTCATTGAGTGCGAAGATCTTGTAAATTTCTTGCAGGGATTGAAATGTATGTACTAAGAGATACGATCAAAAACAAGCATTTTTATTTTAAAAAAATGAGAAACTTAGCGACAGAATGGCGACGAAATAACAAAAGTATATTTTTTGGGGGGGGGACATGGTGGCGACGGAATGCCATTCCGTCGCCATCAGCGACGGAATTTGCGTCGCTTATTCCGTCGCTGTTGGCGATGGATTTTGCCTTCCGTCACTACCCCAACCCCGCCAAAAAAAGTACGTCGCGATTTTTATCACTGAATCCATCGCCAAAGACGACGGAATTTCGCCAGGTAGTCAGCGACGTGTGAAAATCCGACAGCCGTGTTTCGTCGCCAATTCTGTCGTTAATATGAAAATTCCGTCGCTGATAAACCTTATTCCGTCGCTGATTCCGTCTTTATTTGGTCTTTTTCTTGTAGTGTTAGATAACGGTTGAAACTCTCTAATTAAGCTTTAATTATTTCGCTAAGCATAGTGGGCCTATAACCACAAAAAGTATAAGATTTATGATGTAAGTAGTAGATTGTGATAACTAGTACCAATAAAGTCACTATAAAAAATTTAATTAGTTAAAACAAGCATGTTTCCTGAAAAACCTCTAAAAAAAGTTTATTTGCATATTTTTCTTATTCCAGAGGCTTTTCTATAAATTCTAAAAGTTTAAGGGCCAAAATAATGGAAAAAAGGATCTAAAAGTCTTTTGTTCGAAAATTTAGGGAACCCCAGTATCATTTTCAAAAAGTCAAGAACAAAAAAGTTTTTATCCTAAAACTTAGGGTACCTCAGAGTCATTTTTTGCAAATATTTGGATTTACCCAAAATTTTAGGAAGATGAAAAAGACAGTATTTGTTAGCATCAATGAGTAGATTTGGAAAAAAATTTCAATTCTACAATGAAAAGCTTCTTTCAAAACTAGGAAAAGAGATTCTCTTTAATTTGTGGCTCCGACAATTCCTACATATGCCATGAGTATTTTTCATCTCCCAGATTCCCTATTGGATGAGATTCACTCAATCTTCTCGAACTTCTGCTTGGGTTCTCCTGATTCAACAAAGGGTATGCATTAGCAAATGTGGGAATTGTTTTGTCAATCAAGACCAAAAGGGGGGCATGGGCTTTTATGACTTGAAGATTTTTAATGAAGCCCTCTTGGAAAACAAGGATGATGCCTAATCAATGATGTGGCTTCCCTTCTCTTTCGAGTTCTGAAAGCTAGGTATTTCCCTCGATGTAGTTTTCTTGAGGTCCATAGAGGGAGTTGTTCACAACGACAAGCATTTCGGAAGCCAAGAGCTTGCTGAAGGAGGGCTTATCTTGGAGAGTTGATAATGGGCAGAGCATCAATGTTTGGGATGACGAATGAGTTATGTGCCATGGCTGTTATATACTGATGTTGAATTCAACCCTGATATGCGGGTATGTGAATTTACGCATGTTAATAGTTAGGGTTAGGAGGAGACTCTGGTAAGGAACATCTTTGTGGAGAATGCAGCAAAAAACTCTCTAGATACCTTTGAGCCTGAATGACCTAGCTAATTGTCTATTTTGATGGTCAAATAAAGATGGTGTCTTCACTATATGCTTAGCTTACTGGATGTGGATGTTGGGCCGAATAGAAATGGTGGAGAATGTGCAGGTAGACGGAAATCGAGAATGGTTGAAGCATTGTGAAACTTAAACATCCTCTAACCTTAAGCACTTTGTGTGGCCAGCGTGCAAAAGCTTCCTAACTACTTCTAGTGTTCTTCGAAGAAGACATATCAAAGAGGATGACGTATGTCCAATCTTTAAATCCAATGAAGAGTCTATGTTCCATGCTCTCTTTGTATGCCCTCCTATCAAGTTTTTAATGGGATAAAAGTGACTTTGCCTCGGTAATATTTGATGCCCCTAACTCTTCTATTTTTGATTTTTTTTTTCCTTGGATTATGGGAAAGAATGGAGCTAAGAAATTTGGGATGTTTTTGAGCTTAGTGTGAGCTTGCTGGACTTTAAGAAATAAGGTTATTATGGGTTTTGAAAATCCTAATATGGAGGTGATGATTAAGGGGTTTATGCGTCTAGTCAAAGACTGCAAGGAGTACAATGGAAAAGTCTATGTGACCTAAAGGGATGTTAACACAACATCTTTTGAGAGATGGGTTCCTCCACCTCCAAGTTGGATCAAAATTAACACGAATGCTTCCATTCTTGATGGAATTGATACAAATATAGGGTGGATTATGAGAGACGAAAAGGGAAAGATCATAGAGGTTAGGGTTCGAATACTATCAGTATAGAGAACTCCAGAAGTTGCTAAATGTGAAGCAATACCGAAAGCCCTGGTGCAAGCTACGGCGAGGGGCTGGGCCCAACTTATCATAGAATTGGATTGTTTGGGTGTGGTAACAAAACTTCGGAATGGAAAGAGATGCAAAGCTTATGTCGATCTAATTCTCGATGACATTAGAAGTTTCATTCCTCTTTTTTCATGTTTGTTTTATAGTTGTGTGAAAACGGCGGGGAACACAGTAGCTCATCTTTTGGCTAGATTAAATCCAAGAGATAGTGATTATCACATCTTTTGTAATGATTTCCTATCTAGTGTTATTGGCTAGTAGAGTTTGATCTAGGCTAATGAAAGATCGCTCGTTTCCTCCCCCTGCCCCCCCCAGAAAAACTAATGTGCCTTTTTTTAAGCGAAGGGGGTTTCCATGTATTCAAACAACTACTAATGTTGTTATTGTACTCTAAATAAGTAGCCAAACAAAATTAATTAAACTAATGCCAATATTATTAACACCGTACCATAAAAGTTAGTACCCTCCATTTTAGTGAGAAAAATCAATATATACGATATTTAGTCATTGATATCGATCCAAATTAACCCACACTAATTAGTGATGACTTATTTTGGCCCAATATTGGCTAATATCTGCCACACAAAGTCTATTTTTCAAAATTTCTATATTTTAATTTTTCTTTTTACAGCAAGCACACATTTATGCTTTTTGGTACTAAGTTTAAGAGTAAAAAAGTAGGCTTATGGGATAATGTGGATGAGGTAGGCTTCCACTTGTGAGCCAAATCACTAACTTGTCATTGCAAATGCTCTTAAAACTCCAAACTCACAAATTCACTTGGGCACTTCTAGGGTTTAATCCTCTTGTATAGTACAAATCATAAAGCATTATGCCTACATGCATTTTTTGGCGTCGTGCATGACCTGCATCCTAATCAAATGCAGTATGTAAGTATGTAACAGAATCTCTAACAAACTTTTGTATTGCACTCGCCATACATCCTATTTCTCTAGAGCCAAGTGCAATACATCAAAGTGGCAAATGCGAGGCATACTAGCTTTGTTTTCACTAGCTCATAATTTATAGGTATGGTAGTCCTAGAGTAATTCGAGGAACCTTATAGAGACATAGAGGTTTGGAGGCCCAACAATGGGAAAGCAATGATTTTTTTAATTTTTTGAGCATATATTGTTGGATTTATGAATTGGAATCTACCTCATAGTTTGTTTTCTAGAACTTATCTTCACATCTTTGAGTTATTTATTTCATAGACTTATATTAATCCAAAAGTTCATATTGTGTTCGATATGCAGTAAAACTCCCCCACTATACTCATAATCAAAAAAATTTTCTTTGCTCTCACCCGGCTCATTGCACATAACATATATATATATATCATTGAAGAATGTCTCAGTATTTAAGCCTTCTTTTGATCTCAACTTACCTAAGATAGCTAACCAACTTACTACGTATACTTTGGACAAACTTAATTCACTATCCCCACACCATTCTGTTACAGTGCTAATTCTCTTTTATGATCTCCAATAAACCACTGACCATTATGTGTTAGATAAATTCCACCTTTATTACAATCTTCTCTAGAATATTTTTCATTATTACAACATATTTCCAAACCCAATTTGCGTCTTGAGGAGCTTTGCACTCCCAATAATCACCACTACTAAGATAAACCTAATTGATCCATAGAATCTATTATGTAGTCGCCAGTGTTAGTGATATTTCAAACATATCTACCTGTAGATGTTGTCCATCAAGTCCCTGCATCTTTTGTTATCGAACCTTCTTTAACATTACGTCTAGCTATAAACCAAATCTCAAAGTAGACGAGAGATTTCTTGTAGTTGATTCTCTCTCTCCTCAGAATCTCTTGTAAATTTATATAACTTGATTGGTCACATATTTAAGAAGGATAAAACTAGTGTAATACACTTGCATCCTAATAAGAATAAGTTTGAAATGGTGTGAAAATAAAAATGAAATTAATCTCATTTTGGGTAAAAAATGAATGTGACAACTAGTAGGATAGTAATTGGATTCAACTGTATGATTGTAAGGTGAAGTATAGGTGCTTGTATTTTAAATTTGGTATATATGGGTCAAAGCTAGATTTTTTGTTCAAAAGTGCAAACCCGAACTCTAGAGTTGTGGTTTTTGGGCAACGCACTATGTTCGTGACTTCATTTTGGTTTCTTTTCCACTTGATATTATATATACAAAGCCCTTGTTTGGCAAACAACTGTTAGCTGTTAGCTGTTTGCTGTTTGTATTAGCTGTTAGCTGTTAGCTATCTGAATTAGCTATTTAAATTAACTATTTATAAAAGAAGTGTTTGATAAAATTAGCTGTTTTTAAAAAAGATATTCAGCAAAATTTTATTTGCGCCCTTATCTCTAAATTACTTTTTAATTAAAATAATTTTTTCATTTACTAGTTATCTTATTTTCTTTCCAAAAAGAATTAAATTGATGTCATACATATAAATTAACTTTATTGATAAAATCTTAATTTGTTACTAGTTGTACATAATTTGTATTCTTATTAATCTTTTTTCTTTTCAACTTGTGTATATTTATCTCTATGATAATTATGTCTTAAACTATTATTTTGTTATTTGCTACATATTTTATTATTATGAATTGAAATTTATATATTCGAATGATTTAATCTTGGATAGATTAAATTTAAATAATACACAATAATATCAAATATTAGGCCTGAGCAAGACCGGATACCCGATTGATTTTTATGGAACTGATCCCGGTCCCAGTTGGACCGTGTCCAGAAATCTAAGAACTGGTCCTGGTCCCGATTGGACTGGTTCCAAGATTTCTGGAACTGGTCCTAGAATCAATTAGGACCGGTTTCACAACTGGATACCCGGTTTCTTTTTTTGCATTTTTAATTTAATTTTGTAATTAGTTTTTTTTGTCAAAAAACCAAACCATTAGTACATTGACTACATTCATTCATTTGATTAAAATGAGCATAGGCCCACAAGGCCACAATCTAAAGTTTAAAATATAACCAACCAAGTTTGAAATTTTCAGGGATGGGAGGAATAAATAGAAGTACATCACACAAAATTACAAACCAAGTTTCAAAAAAATTACTAACCATAATTAAAAATATGAACTTAAGTCATAGTCTTGCTTCCAACCAAGCAAAGGCCCATAACTTGACAATCCAAGGCTCCAATCATCCTTGTGCAACTTTTTGGACCTAAAAAAAGAAACTTTATGTTAAAATCAAGAAGACAAAAAGACGAAACCAAAAACCAAAAAAGAACTAAAAAGATACCTCAATAGAAGATAGCGTCCAATTTTGGCTCCTCTTCAATCACCCATAATTTGATTATTAAAATAAAGGAAAACAAGTTAGAAACCAAAGTTCATCATTTAATAATAACTATGAAATCCAATGATAAATGTAAGCTATATATATAAATTATTGCTTCATATTTCTCCATATCATCCATAAGTTACTCAACATAAATGTAAATGGTGGATGCCTGCACCAATCTTGAGCACAAATCAAGGTCTCCATTGTTTTGGGTCCCAAGCTACTACGAAACTCATCAAGCACCCAACTTAATGTACTAAATGCAGACTCACTTGACACGGTAGAAACAGGCATAACTAGAATATCCCATGCCATTTTAGCTAACACCTTATAAGTGTCTCTATGTCTCTTCTACCACTTTAAGACGTCAAAAGTGCCATCTACCTTTTCGCGAGGAGCATCTAAATAGACATCCAACTCAATTTTCTCAATAACCTCCACATCATCTTCCCCACCCTCATGCCACTGAGAGTAGGACTCCTTAAGAGTATCATTGTCTAAGGACGTCTTTGAATGATCAACATGAATAGGGGAAGAAGAACCATTATGATCATTCTTATCAACATTCACGCAAGAAGAGTATGAATCATGTAATCGCTTAAGCACATTATAGAGATGATCATAAACTCTATCAGCCTTGGCAAAGTCATTGGGATAAAGCTTTCTAAAAGAGAATCTTACAAACTTCAACTTGTAGCGTGGGTCAAAAACAATCGTAATCAACACCATAAGATTAGATTTTGCCCAATCTCTATAATAATCATCAAATTTCCTATGCATTTGGAAAGCCACATCCCGAAGACTAAGAGATGGATCTTTCTCCCATTCCAGCAAGTTAGTGAGTATGCTCAATAAGTCATGAAAATGCAAATAACAATGACATACAAAGTGCCAAACATCCTCCTAGTGGCTTCATAAAATTGCTCTAAAAACTTTGCCAGGACTTTTGCGTTTTCCCAATCCTTTTTCATACGAACATTTTCCTTAAGCTCATTCTCAAAATTACAATCATCATTCTTAAATCTTTCAAAGGCCTTTTCAAACCTCAAAGCCATATTCAACATGAGGAAAGTAGAATTCCATCTTCTACACACATCCAAACGCAAAGAACCTTTACAAGGAACCTTAACAACTTTGGCACAAGTATCAAACAATGCAGATTTCGCAGGACAACTTCTTATATATCTGATAGCACAACAAATGTTATGAATGGAATCCTTAACCCTTGGCAAACCATCTCTCACAACCAAATTCAAAACATGAGCAACACATCTCATATGGAAAAAAAATCACCACCAAAACAAGCATATCACCAAGATTGTCTTTCAAATAACTAACAACCACATTATTGGAACTTGCATTATCAACAGTTAAACAAGATCGTTTACCTTCAATACCCAAATCAATAACACAACTCTCCACAACTTTTATAATTTCTTTGCCTTTATGACTATCCATCAACTTAAAATTTAAAATTCTCTTATTCAAATTCCATTCATCGTCTATGAAATGTGCAGTCAAGCAAAGATAATTCAAATTTTGCATAGATGTCTAACAATCAGTTATGAGAGCAATTCTAGATTTCAAACCTTTCAAACCAGTTTTCAAGGCATCTTTCTCACAAACATAAAGCTTCTTACAATCTCTAACAATAGTGAAGCGAGATGGGACATGACTAATAAATTGTAGACAAGCAATACTCACAAAAGCCCTAAAGCCTTTCTTTTCAACTATGAAAAAGGGATGCTCATCAATGACAACCATTTTTGCTAAAGCAAGCCTAATAGCCTCTGGATCAAAGGACTAGTTGGAGAGAGTAACACTCTCAGTTTGTGGGTCTCTAAACAAGGAAATCTTCT
The DNA here is from genome assembly GCA_029747015.1 of Carnegiea gigantea. NCBI lineage: Eukaryota > Viridiplantae > Streptophyta > Magnoliopsida > Caryophyllales > Cactaceae > Carnegiea > Carnegiea gigantea. Next base: position 111,196 of record JAKOGI010001401.1, read on the forward strand.
TTTGTTTTTTATCCACATTGTAAGGATATTTAGAACATGATTGAAGATGCTTTCTTAAAGTAGAAGTCCCATTATTAGGGTTGGCAGACACTACATTGCTACAATACTTATATTTCATTTTCTCAATTTTTTGGTCACCGAATTAACGATGTCAATAAAATGCTCCCAATAAATTGATTTCCTCTTACCACCAGGCTTCACTTGCTCCTTGGTAGTTTTGATATGGCAAGCTGAACCATAACTAGCATTACTCTACTCTTCCAAATTAATATGATCTTCCATGCTAATATTCTTCAACATAAGAAAAGTACTTCACTACAAGATATTAATTAATAGACCGTCAAGAATTTACTACCTAGGTGTCAAGTGTAAATGACAGATAATCCCATGGAAATCTACAAGTCCAAAACCCGAAATCCCTTGCTACTTGCTAGCATGCTAGTGAGACCAGCTTTAAGCGAACCACCTAAAAGAATCTACGTATATTCATCAACATGGCATAGCTATACCCAATGGCCTTTATTTTCAGAGGAATCATTTTCTCCTTTTTCAAGTTCCCTCAGTGCCCACTGTCCATGTTAGAAATGGTAATATATTTAGGTATTTCTGCCAAGTCTTAAGGGGAAAAATTTTTTCTAAATGATTAGATTCAGGCATTAGAAGAATTAGCAGATTGTTGACACCACAATTGAAACTTGAGATTTGCTAACATTCTAAATATATTCTAGTCAAATGTGCAGCTTTCATACTAAGATCCATCTCTGCTAGATGGTCAATGTAAATTGATGAAGAATTGTAGCATTTTTGCCCAGAATAAGAGCAAACGTCTAGCATTACTCCATGATTGGGAACTTGGCAATGAATTAAGAGAAAAATTGATGAAGTTTACCAAATTCAAATCTAAATCAAGTATTCGAATAAATCTAAACACGAACAGATAAAATAAATCAGGCAACTTGCAAGTAATACATAGATCGACAGAGGCAGAGCGTTACTCACTGTTGGTCGTCGACGCAAAAGTTGTCGCCATAGCCGGGGAGACAGATCGAGAAAGTTGAGATGTCGGGGGTCGCAGTTCGTCGGTCATCTGGAAGAACAATCCTCGACTCGTCATGCCGGTGCCAAAGAATAGTAGCCTTGTGGTGCCAAGGAGAGAGAGGGGGCAGTAGCTCAGGCCTCAGCATCTGAGCGGAGGAGAGAGAAAGACTGAAAGAGATTGAGGGTGCCGCCGTGCCGGTCGCCGGCTGGCTGAGTGCCAGAGCCTGACTGGAGTGGAGGGAGAGAGAGCATGAGAGAGAGAGAGAGAGAGAGAGAGAGAGAGAGAGAGAGAGAGAGAGAGAGAGAGCGCGTGAGTAGGGTTTCACTCAGGGGAACTGGGGAAGAGAGAGAGAGAAGCAGCCGAGGCCCTACTGCGAAACTGCCCAAGAGCATAAAACTGAGGAAGTTTTAGGGTTTCACACTTTAACTATATATATTTTAATTTTTTTTTACTTTAGCAAATGGACCAGGTAACCAAGTACGGGGACCGATTTCGGTTCCAAATTTTCAGGACCCAGATCCGGAACTAGTTGCAACCGGATCCTGAATTTTGGAACCGATCCCGGTCCCCATTGATCCGAGTCCGGGTCCAGACCCACCGGCTCCAGGTCTGGGTTCAGATACTAGGTTTTTTTGCTCAGCCCTATCAAATATCACTACAAAAGGCTAATGACATATTGTGTAATTTTTGTAAATTCTTGGATAGTTATGTCATTTTCACAAATAGCCATCCCCAAAAGGCTAATGGAAATAGTCTTTTGGCGAAAAGTTGTTTAGGTCCAAATAGCTCTTCTAACAGTTCTTCAACCAAACACAAATTTAACTGTTTTGACTAGTCAACACAGCTAAAACCCCTCAAAAAGCTCTATTTCTCCAAAAAGCTCTTTTTCTTCAAAAAGTTCTTGCAACCAAACACCTCCAAAAAACATAGAGTAAAATTAAAACAAGTTCTACCATCAAAAAAATAAAATAAAATAAAACAACTTCCTAACTATAACTTGAAAATTCTTAAAATTGTCCTTACCAAGGCTCGAAGGAAATCAACCTAACTAATGATCCCTTTAACAAAAATAAAACAAGCCATCAAAATATTGATAATATAGAAACTTATAGTACCAAAGATTGTACTCTGTATTTACTTTATGCATAAAAATATAATCTTCATATTACAGCTTCTCATTTTTTATATCAACACACCTTAATGCTACTTAAATCTAAAGTCTTTGATTTTTTCAAATTGAGAATAACTTCTATTTGTCTAAAATCCTAAAATTTTTAGACGAATTTGGATCACATCCTTAAATAGGGTAAATTTTTTGTCATTATAGTAGTACCCCTATTAACCTTGACAATCACTAATAAATTGATGGAATATACAGAAGAGGTCTAAGAGCATTCCCAATTATAGTTTTATTTTTTTGGAACTCAAGTTTGCCACATCAGCAGAAATTTTAATTTTTTGGAGCTTACATTTCATCACTTCTCACTCTCAGCCTGAGTTCAAAAAATTGGAACTCAAGCTTGCTACATCAGTAAAAGTTCAACTTTTCTAAAACTTACATTTCATTATTTTTCTAACCAATGGAACCCATTCCTAAATAATTAAATTAAGTATTTGTCGTGAAGCCCACTTCATACACACAATCTTTTTTTTAAATCAGTTAAATACTATTTTTAAGAAAAAGAAAAACAAAAAACAAAAAAAAAAAACAAAAAAAATGGAATGAGTGAAAGAATGCTGCCGCATGCCTCCTTGTGTGTCTATGTGGGTGCAAGCATTGAGTTCCATTTTTTTTGGGAATACTGGGCCTTACCACTGGAACTCATATTGGTGGTTGGGGATGACCTAACATATGAGCTCCGATTTGAATCATCCAATAAAAATATTTATCATGGATCCACTTTATAATACACAATTTTTTTTTAATCATCTAGAAATTATATATTTACTTAGCAAAAAAGAAAAAAGCAAAAAACATATAAAAAAGAAGAAAAAGATGGCCTACGTAGTAGAACTCTACCCAGTTCTACCATGCGCGCCATTGTTCTAATCTTCCCATGATATTTGGACAAGTGGCATTACTAGGGCCCACATTCCATTTTTCATCCTCGGCTGCGAGTGCTCTAAGCAGTGACTCCCAGTGGTAGTGATGAGCGCAGAGTGAGGAGCGGAACTACAAAAAATAGACGAGGGCAAAACTGGAAACATGCAATCATTGTCGTTGGAAAGTAGAGCCCCCCAAAAGTTGCGAACCCCACGACTTCCAAGCATAAGGTTGACAAAAAAACCCGTACTTGCTGGAAACCCGTCTCAATAGGCATGGATATAGGTGTTGAAAATGAAAAAAAATAGGTATAGGACTGATATTGCTAAAATGGGTATGGATACGGGTATAAGTTTCACTCGTCCCATACCCGTTTTATCAATACTACCCAACTCGCCTCATATCCGGCCGATGTAATACCCGACTCCATTTATTTAAAGTTATAGTTTGTTGCTTGGATTTTGATATTTTGCTGGTTGTTTTAAGTTTTATTATATTCAATACTCCAATGGGACATTTTGTTAGAAGCTATAATTATCAATTGCTAATTTATTACTTGGATTTGTAAACTTTTAGTTGTGTTTGATGTGATATGATATGTTGTTAGAATTTTGGTGTTAATATGACATATTACCTATTCGATGTTGAATATAAGTATAACATCAGTTTAATTCTTTTTTGTCTATATATAACCGAATAAAACCCGCACACTCGTTGTACTCAATGGGTATGGGTATGGGTATGGGTATGGGTATGGATATAGCTTTACAATGCCCATTAAATATGGATATGGATATGAGTATGAGTATTAATTTTAAAAATGGATATGGGTGAGGGTAGGACTAAAATCACCCTGTATCTGCCCCATTACCACCCCTATCTAAGGGGTGATACTGTGACTGTGAGTGCATGGGGTTGAGCTTTGCCTTCACCCTTTTTTGGCTCGGCTGCATCACTTTCATTTTCATAATTCACATTTTTTTTTTCCTTTTGAATTTTTCGACACCAATAATCTGAACTATTGAAAATTTAAATGTTGATAATCTTATTTAAAAAATATTTCCTAATAGTCTCACCTTTTGAAGTATTTTTTTTCAATAGTATATGAGTGATTTTGTATTTTATATCTTTCAATTCCAAATGATATTGCCTTTAAACAATACAAACATATGAAATTTAAGTTGTATACATTCATTTGCAAGCTTAAATTATCAAGAGAATACAAGAACAATAACAATAACTCTCAGTATAGGTCTCGTTTGTGTACGATCCTATCTTCGCATGTAGCACTACTCATAAACAATTTGATTCCAATAGGCCCACAAAAGATTTAAGAAAACATTTGGAGTTTTTTTTTTTTTTTAAATCTTTTGATACAAAATGGAGGCTAAACCAACGACAAAAACTAAAAGACAGTAACAGTGAATACATAGCACTGATAAAAGGGCATGTGCGGTACCACAAATTACAACACTGAAGAATTTTATCTAAAATCGCCTTAATACTATTAAAAATAAATACTTCAAAGGTTATACTATTCAAAGTCATTTCTCTAGATCAGATTATTAGTGTCCCGACCTCCAATAATTCAAATCATTAGAATCCAAAAACATTTTCCTCTACTGTAATCTTGTACCAGTACCTTTTTGTTTATTACTTCATTTGATTCATAAAAGTTTTGAGTTTAAAATCTAAGATTGATAAGGACGTTTGTTTGGAGAATTCGTAAAGTTTTTAGAAATTGTATCATAAATTTGATTTTTAATTTTATTTATATTAACTTTTGTATATCTTTTTATATCAGAAACGTTGACTATTATTTTAAGATTGCCTTTATATTCTAAGGACAATGAACACTTGTAGTAATTTTCATCTATTACTATCTTTTATTTTTTGATTCAAATATGTTACAAATGGTAGTACAAAACATTGAAATAGGAAAGGATAGAACCCGTAACCTAAATTACATAGTGTATAACAATCCTCGATTTTAAGTATCAACTTAATATATTATTGGTACAACTTACTCATCTTATAGCAAGTATAAATTATGTGGATATCAGTTTGTGAATTTCAGTTAGTTTAACTAATGAAATCATTGAAAGCTGTTACTAAAGATTTAAGTTCAAATCTCATATATATCGATTTTTGTGTTTTATTTATACAAAACAATAATAATTATGTGTCCTTCCTCAAACCTATGTTCGTCATTCACCGCCAATTACCCCACACATATTTTGTCCAAACTACGTCATGCAATTAATACAATTCTGAATTATTTTTATTACTTTCCATCAGAAAAAGAATTATTTTTTTTTACTTCTTAATATTATTATGTGAAGCGAAAGAAAAAAAATTTATTACTCTGACTTCACTCTGATCTGAGTCCATCCGCCAAAAACAAACAAGAAATCAATAATAAAAAATTGCCCACCAAATATAATCAAGCAAGGGACGTCCAGTACAATTTAATTTAAATAAAATATGAAGGATTCCCTTCTGTTTTAGTTCTTTTTTTTTTGGGGGGGGGGGGGGAAAAAAAGGTTCTTCATTTCCTCAGCCATCCTCCATTCCTCTCTCTCTCTCTCTCTCTCTCTCCCCCCCCCTCCCCTTCTTCTTTGCCAAGCATTTTTCAGGTTTGCAACAAAAACCATTTGTTCTTTTCTTACAGAAATCCCTAATTTGGAAGCATTTTAGTTTTGCCCTTATGAATTTCTGAACTTGGTTTCCGGTATTTTGCTTTGGATTGGTTAATTTGTTTGTAATTTGGCGTTGTTCTGGTTGTTTTTTGGGGTGTGACTGGTTTTCTATGTTTCTTCAATTTCTGATGAAATTGTTTTTCTGGGTATTTCAGGTTGCTTCTGGATCTTTCTTGATTCTCAATGGACGGAGCAAGCTGACTAGGGATTATCTAGGGTTTATTTTGATGATGATTATACTGTTGAGTTGAGATCCTCCAGTTATATCAAATTTTTGCTTTGTTTTGGGTTCTCTTCGCTGGCTGTTTCCGTCTCCTCTGATGGGTTCTGGTTGTTTTACGGTTTGATGCTGCTTGACAAGGTATTCTGGTAATGTCATGTGGAGGGTATTGAAGATTTGCATCTTTTTCTGTCTTTTACATAGGTTGAGCATTTTAAATTGCGCTTTTCCAGAATTGCTTATGGGTTCTGTCGATTTCGGTTGTTTGTAGTTTCGGGTAGTTGTGTTTTGGTTGCTGTAGGCAGTAGTCGGAGTAAAGGGCGGGGGAATTTTATGGTTGGGTTATACTTTCTCTGATTGTCAACAACAAGGAATTGGATTGAGGAAAGAGTTTTTGGTAACTTTGGCATCATTGAATGCTTCGATCTAGTTTTGCTATGGTGATTCCGTGTTAATTTTAAGAAGTACTGGTGTTTTGGGCAGTAAGGTAGGGAATCTTTTGGCTGAAGAAGATGGAAAATGCCATGGATAGGGCTGGGTTGAGATTGAAGATGGAGACTAATGATGAAAATCATATGTCTTCTGAGATGGACATTGATCAGGATGGACCTCACAGTCCAGAATTTGAAACTGAGAGCAAAGTCCCAGAGTCAGGTGAGGGAAGTAATGTCGTATTTGCAAGAGAGGGGCCTCTGTATGTTGAGGACTCAGGTGTGACCAAGGTTGGTTGTTATGGTGCGAAGAAGCATAAATCAAAAGTGGTGATCACAACAGGTTCTCAGGTTGGAAAGAAAGGGAATGCAGAGAATGAGAAGAAACTCAGTCGCCAAGATCGGATTGAGCTAGGAAAACTGTTTCAAAGTGCTGTTAGTCATCATGATTGGGAACTTGCAGAGAGTTTGATATTGTTGGCTGATCCATCGACTCTTAATGATTTCCTTTGCATCTCGTTGGATTCAATTTGGTTTTTAAGCACACACGAGGAGTTACATGGTATTACTGGACTAATTAAGAAGACAATAGCTAATGGAGCTTATGACTTCACGAGGGCGGCTCTTAGGACTTCATTTCTTGCATCTTGTGTCTCAGCATGCCAGAGCCGGACAATGAGCCTAGCAGATACCGTGACTGTAATGGCACGAAGGTATAACTTATCTTGTTTGTTGATACCACTTCGCAGTGAATTATAGTTATGGTGAGAAGTTACGTATATATATCACTTGATGAAAGGTAAGAGTTGACTGGGCTGCTTTTGTCTAGTATGCAGGTTGCGCATCAGATTAAACTGCTTTTGTTCTGCTTGCCTGTAACTTGGCAGAAGAGCATTCCTAAGCTTTGAGGAAGATGATGACTTATAGTTTTTCTACCTGAGCATCATATGCATAATACTTATACTGAGCATGTAGCTGACTTAGTTTCTTGCTTGATCTATATACTTCAACCAGGTTGCATGAACGGCTTCAGGAATGCAATGGTGATGATGTCTTGAAGGCAGAGGCTGGTGCTAAGGTGCAAAAATTCACAGAGTGGGCATTGAAATGTATTGGTTTTCATTCTCGGTGTCATGGGAACCAGGACAAAACACACCATGACCCTGCGGCTGAGATCCAGCTTCAGTTGTCTGCATTCAAAACATTTCTTGATCTTGCTGGAAAGAATCTTACTGGGAAGGATTTTACAGAGGCCTTTGATGCAGCTTGCTTCCCTCTTACTCTTTTTAGTAGTTCATTTGATGCGGGGTGGTCTTCTGGAGCATCAGCTTCTGTGATTCATGGGCTTCTGGGGATGCTGGTTGAGGGTGGTGCTGACAATGTGAATCAGTGTTTTCTTGAAGCCTCACGTTTTGGTAGCACAGAGTTAGTACGCATTTTACTGCAGGTATTTTGCATCTTCTTTGTCACAAATTCTCCCTGTTCTTATTCTCTATTTTGAACGTGTGAGCTAACCGGTGCATGATAGAAGCTTTCCCGATGAATGAGGTAGGACTTTCATATGTAATCATCAAGCTATATCAATTCAAAATAGTAGTAAAATTTAGATTCTGTGATAACTATTGACCATCTTTCTAAGCAGGTGGGTTTTCCAAGCCTTTCTTGACTGGCTTGTCAAAGCTGTTGGTTTGGTCTTGGGAGAATAAAAAAACCCAATAGTGTCCTAATCCAATATGTGATCGTAAAGCTACAAAACAGGTGCTAGAATATCTTCAATTTCGAATTCAATTTGATATCAATACTATCACATAACTGCAAACATCACTTCATTTTGATGACTTTAAATGTGCCATATACTTATTGCTGAAGCATTGCATGTTCTAAATGGAGCTCACAAATTAACAAAACTGTACTTGAAGGGCAGTGCTATAGTAATTGCAGCGTTGCAGAAAGGTTCAACTACTCTTTAAAGCAAATTTTGAACATGCCTTCTGATACTTAGGTTCCTATTACCACCATCATATGGTCGACCACCTGTATATTAGCTCTGGAGCTGACAAATAGGCCATCTGGCTGCCAGATAGGCCAGGTTTGCATCATATTTGGGTGTTGTGTGTCTCCAACCAGCTTATCAAGAGGATGCAATCAATGTTTGCCGTAATTTTTTTGAGTCAGGTTGAGTCGATTCAGGTGTGGGTCAAAATCAGGCTATCTTATCTCAAGTCTAGGTTTAATTGAGTTTGGGTGGTTGGCCATAATATACACTTTAACTTCTGCTAAGTGATGTTTCCAGCTTATCAAGCTTGTCAATGTTTCCCGCTTACCGATATTGTGTATACGTAGCTTATCAAGCTTAACAATGTTTCCACTAAAATTTGCAGCGGTCAACATTGACACCATTCAAATTCCCGGTGCTGACATTATCTTGGCAATATTAATGTTGTTGTCATCACTAGTAACCTCGGTTTTGTTTCGTTTGGTTTATCTGCATAGAAAAAGGATTAAAGGACCCCAAACAGCTTCTCCTCAGTCTTTTACAAAAGCTTGAGAAAGGCGTGTAGATAACCAATATCATAATTACTCCCCAATTTGCAGAGTGTTGCGCCCAGCTTCATCCATCTTTGTGGGCACCGGGGCAAATTAAGAATGTTCTGGTGCCATGGATAGAGCCGAGTGTTAGAGCAGGGACGATGGTGGAAGATGATAGATCAAAAACTGAGGTAAGAGTGATCAGCTGTCTAGATGTATAGGACAACTTAATGAGGGGGGAGATATTCTACCTGAGAAGTGTATGCCTGGAATTTGATATGAAAATATGTAGGAGTTAGGACTCCTGCTCTTAAGTTATACTTGAGGAAGAATCCATCGCAGGATTTTAATATATGTGACACAATATGAGATTTAATTAGCCTAGGCCTAAAGTTCTGTGGCAAATCTCATGTAGAGACTGTTATGTGCTGTTTGATGAGCTGTTAGAGCTAGCCTTACACTAGTAACGCATAGAAGACAAGTCTAGCTTCTAGTTTCAACTTTTGATGAAGACAACCTTTAGGCTTCAGGCTGAAACTTGCATTACAAACTTAAGGACAAGGAGACAGTCAAACAGCTTGAAGTTCAGAAATTGTTATAAGTTGTTAAAGTTCATATGCAAATATACATTTATGATTGTTAATCTGTTGATGTTATTTGTTAATTATAACTTGTGAAGCTAGATGGATCATGAAAAGGTCCTTTGTGAGTGAAGACTTTGCTTTTCCTGGCAATGAATCTCCTATCAAACCTCCTTTCATCAGGAGGATTTTGTCGTTTTTATTTACCGGAGACGCTCTTATTTGTGTTTTCTTTGTCATGATGTTGGCATTTCATTGTAGAGGCTTGGGCAAATAAAATTTGAAATACAATGCAGACAGTGCTGCGGTATAATGTTTGATTTGATTTTTCCAAGCCCAAAATTTTTAGATGCTGTAATGATAATCTTATGATGTGAAACTCCTTTCGTGGGGGTAAGGGGGTAAAAGTAAAGGTATTGACTGTACTAGGTTTTAGCAGCTGTTGATATTGTACATAAGGTTAATAATTGTGGTATCGTAATAATATGGACATTTTATGGTAGTCTATAATTATAAAGAAGATTTATGGGACAGAAGGATCATATTTTCGAGCTTGCAAAACAAGCAATGAATCCCCTTTGTGCTCTTCATGAACTCAACTTTTAGTTTTAGACTTTAGATCTGTTGAAGATGCCCTGATGTGGATGGTGTTGAGGGACGATTGCCTAGTATTCTCAAGTGAATCTACCTAATGTCCACATTGTTTCTTTTCTGTGCACACGCGCGCGTGCCCTGCGTGTGCATCTGTGTCTCTGAGTGCTCGTCATGTCGTCCTGCCGGTGCTTCTTGCATGACTGATGATGCAAAAGGAACTTGTTACCTGACATTGGACGCATCGTAAGAAGGGGGTAAAAGTAAAGGTATTTGACTGAAGTCGGGTTTTAGCAGCTGTTGATATTGTTCATAAGATCAATAATTGTGGGTATCGTAATAATATGGACATTTTTTGGTAGTCTACAATTATAAAGAAGATTTATGGGACAGAAGGATCATATTTTCGAACAAGCGAAACAAGTGATGAATCCTCTTTGTGCTCTTCATGAACTCAACTTTTAGTTTTAGACTTTAGATCTGTTGAAGTTGCCCTGATGTGGATGGTGTTGAGGGAATATTGCCTAGTATTCTCAAGTGAATCTACCTAATGTCCACATTGTTTCTTTTGTGTGCGCACACGCGCGTGCCCGGCGTCTGCATCTGTGTCTCTGAGTGCTCCTCATGTTGTCCTGCCGCTGCTTCTTGCATGAATGATGATGCTACTTGTTACGTGACATTGGACGCATGTTTGGTATTCATTTAAAGAGGGGAAAAAACAATTGTATTCATTGTTTATAAAAAGGATGGAATTAACCAACATTTTCCAGTCTTCACTTCAAAAACAGACCGATGTTGGATGGGTGAGGTGAGGCCTGAAGAGAGACAAAATCTGTCCCATTTGTGGCAGCTGGGTGTGTCACTGTGGACCTTTTCCCGGTCAATAGGGCGCACTACAAGTCGGATCAAGGATTCAAAATGCAGTTTCGGTTGCGATTTCGGTTTCGGTAGCGGCACGGCAAAATCGCTCTAATACGGCAATCGCGTTCTATATCGCGGCTATCGTGGCATGAAAACGCGGTTCGCCGAACTCCAAAACCTTTCCAAAACGGCCGTTTCGTCGCGGTTCGGCCACATTTTGAATTCATCTACAACTATCCCACTTTATCACCTGGGAGAAAAATCTTTAGAGAGTCTTCTGGTATTGATTTAAATGGCTTCTAGGGTAGAGCCTTGTCCTCTTGATTGTTGTGAACCCTCACGTGCCAGTAGGAGCTTCCTGCAGTGTGTTGTGATGACTTCATATGTTGCTGGTAGCTAGGAAGTTGGTTAAAGGAAGAGTTAGGAGGATGACGAAAGGTAAATGATTTGGATATCTGTGGTCTGGGCTTTCAAGGAAGTTGAAGTAAAGAAGAAAAGTCTTTTTGTTTCTAGGATTTGAGTCTTTTTGTGCGCAAGGGATGCTTCTATTGTGGCCGTGGCGATGACTATCAAGGGATGTCTTGTTCTGCCTATGTAGTAGGATTTGGGTGTCAGAAGATGGTACCTGCCATCATAATGCCAAGGAGATCCAGACTGGTTATGGTATGCCATCTGGGGGTTATATTATAAACAAGTGTCATTTGGTACAGAATATGTGCGTGTAGAAAGTGCACGTTCATTGGAAACAGATGTCAGCTTTTGTGTACTTAGTCAAGCTTTTCCTGTCATATGCATCTTCCAATAATTATAGTGATGGAGACCATCATGACCGCTCCCGTACCTCCCCTTCTCCGCTCAAGGAAGACCCCAACAATCTCAAAGAGGCTAAGAGTTTGCTCTCCTCTGTAGAAAGGCCGTGACTATGCCGGAGGAATTCATCCATAGCCCCCTCACGCCATGCCCGGTTTTTGTCACTTGTTTACACCAACATGTAATGGACCCACCTGCTGAAGGTCCTTACATTATTCAAGCCTAGAAACTTAGCTTTCTTTCAAGACCAACCACGTTCAATTTGGATATCATTTGGTTGGTAAAACCTAACCCACAAGTATATGGTATCCGGGCACAGGGCAGTTTGGACAGTCTGTACTATTTGGGCCATAACTTTTGATTAGCTGGTCCAAACTTAGCAAACTTACATTCCCTGGAAAATAGACTTCCTGAGCTTTCCAACAAGCCCAAGAACATCGAATTTGGCCCAGTATTCTGAGAGATATGGCTCCTGGAAGTTGAGGCTGCTGCAAATGGGAAAGCAATTATTGCAATCCATGTGAACTTGGGTGTTTACTCTTTATGTCGGCTGCTACCTCCTCCAAATCCGTGTGATTCTTTTTCTAGCAAGCTTGAATGTGTGAGATAAAGGATTCATGCATCCATTTAAGCTTCTACACCCTTTTCACACCAAGCATCCAAGAGACACACCTTTTCACTCCTTGGTACATCCACATGAAGAGCTAGCTACAATGTACTTAGGATTCTTTGTTTTCTGCACTTTTTTTTGTTTTCTTCGTACCTTTTCACAATATAAGGCCTTTAGTATAAATAGGCCATAGCTTGAGGTTGTAAGCATTCACTTCCAACTTGAAATACAAATCATACAAAGCAAGCATTTGAGTGTTCTCTCAATTGTGTTCTAAAGCCTAGTTCTATATCTTGAGTGTGGCAACCTCAAGTGGTGTTCTAGGTCCCTTCCCTCAACTAGGTGGTGATTAACTTCTGTATCCTAGATTGAGTTAAGGGATTGCCCAAGTTATTTGGCTTGAGTGGCTCCAATTGGATTATCTCTAGTCAAATACTTGAACTATCCTTCTCTCATTTCTACTTTGTTCTTCCCCATCAAAAAAAAAACCAAAAACACATCTTTTCTTGGTCATTTGTGCTCACTTATACATCATTTGGTATCAGAGCCAAGGTTGTCAAGTGACCAAGAACTATCCAAAATTCATCCCAAAAGCCAAAGCACAAAAAAAATACTCAAATCAACAAAACCGAGAAAACAAGACAGAGCATTGGCACGGTGCCCCCGTGCTCCAGGACACGACCGTGCCACGTCTCTTTCTGCCTTCAGTTTCGTCCAGAATATTGGCACGGTGCCACCGTGCTTACAGGCACGACCGTGCCTCTCCTCATCCCTGCAAAAACAACCTTCCTTCAATCCTAAACACGGTAAAATGTCTTCTAGCCGTACCCCAGAGCGAGTTGACGAGTTGGAAGCGCAAGTAAAATTCCTCCGAACCCAAATTGCCCAACTTATGGAAGAGAAAAGGAGATGGACTCGAAGCCCTTCTCACTCACGCACTCATGCATACTCGGATGAATCCGAGAGAGAAGAGAAGAGCTATATTGTCAACTCAAGTGATGAAGAAACCCCTAGAAGAAGAAGGCAAGGGAATGGCCTTGGCGACTTTAGAGTCGACATTCCCGAATTTGAAGGCCAAATGGATCCCGATCATTTCCTTGATTGGCTTCAAACCGTGGAACGTGTCTTTGAGTATGAAGAGGTGCCGGATGACAAGAAAGTGAAGCTAGTGGCCCTAAAGCTCCGGAAGTATGCTTCCATATGGTGGGCCAACCTTGTGGCCAAGAGAGCGAGAAATGGTAAAGGAAAGATTAGAACTTGGGCCAAGATGAAAGACAAACTTAAGGCCAAGTTCCTTCCCTCCCATTACATCCAAGACAACTACTTCAAGTTGCATCACCTCAAGCAAGGCTCCAAGAGCGTTGAGGAATACACCCGGGAGTTCGAGCAACTCCTTCTCAAGTGCGATTTGAGAGAAGATGATGCACAAACCATGGTAAGATACCTAAGTAGTCTTGATGATTCCATTGCCCATGTCATTGAACTACATCCCTACTCCTCCCTAGATGACTTGAGTTCTCTTGCCTACAAGGTAGAGCAACAAAAGAAATCTAAGGGAAAAGGCACCCTTTCCAAAACCCCTTTCCGTCCTTACTCCACTCAAAAACCTCCCTACTTTTCCCCCAAACCACAAAACTCTCCACAAACCAAAAGTGCCCCTCCCACTGCCCCTAACCCTTCCACAAAAGAATCCCCAAAGCCAAAAGACAAGATTCGCTGTTTCCGTTGTCAAGGCCTTGGGCATATTGCCTCCGAGTGCCCTAACAAACGGATTGTCTCTCTAGCCGAATACCAAGCCACCTTCGCGGAGCAACATGAAGAAGAAGGAGGAGAAGATTGTGAGTTGGAAAATGTGGAAGAAGTGGAAGAAGGCCCTGATAAAGGAGAGCTACTTGTCATTCGAAGAGCATTGAGTGGATTTGCCACTCAAGACAATCTGGAACAGAGAGAGGCTATCTTTCATACAAGGTGCACAGTTGGAGGGAAGGTATGCTCCCTCATCATAGATGGAGGTAGTTGTGCAAATGTTGCCTCCAAGACTATGGTTGACAAGCTTAAACTTCAAGCCACTCCTCACCCTAAGCCTTACACCATCCAATGGTTGAATCAAGGCAAAGGTATACAAATCTCTCACCAATGTCTTGTCTCTCGCTCCATTGGAAAACATTACAAGGATGAGGTATGGTGTGATATAGTTCCCATGGATGCTTGTCACATCCTATTGGGAAGGCCTTGGTTGTTTGATAGAAGTGTCATCCATGATGGCCGGATGAACACTTATTCCTTCCAAAAAGACCAAAAGAAAATCACCCTCACCCCTATCAAACCGACCTCCACTACAAAATCCGAAGACAACCCACACTTGGATGTCTTTCTCACCACCCTTCTCAAATCCCAACATCATGAGTTTGAGTCTTTCAAAGACTTGATTCTCCTACAAGATGAGCTAGAATCCCCATCTCCTTCACACCCTCTACTCACCCCTCTCCTACAAACCTTCCACCATGTGTTCCCACAAGAAATTCCCCATGGTCTTCCTCCACCAAGATCCATACAACACAAGATTGACCTTATTCCAGGATCCGTTCTTCCCAATAAGCCGGCCTATCGAATGACTCCAAAAGAAACCCAAGAAATCCAAAGACAAGTGGATGACCTCTTGTCTAAGGGATTGATTCGAGAAAGCCTAAGCCCATGTGCCGTGCCTGCCCTCCTTGTACCCAAAAAGGATGGTAGCATGCGAATGTGTGTGGATAGCCGGGCCATCAATAAAATCACTATCAAGTACCGGTATCCTATTCCCCGGTTAGAAGACCTTCTTGATGAGCTTCATGGTGCCACCATCTTTTCTAAGATTGATCTTAGAAGTGGCTACTATCAAATCCGGATTTTCGAAGGAGATGAATGGAAAACCGCCTTTAAGACTAAAGGAGGCTTGTATGAATGGCTTGTCATGCCATTTGGGCTAACCAATGCCCCTAGCACTTTTATGAGGCTTATGAACCAAGTTCTAAAGCCCTTGATTGGTATTTGTGTGGTCGTCTATTTTGACGATATCTTGATCTATAGCAAGACCGAAGAAGAGCATGCCCATCATCTTCAACAAGTTTTGGAGATCTTGTCTCAAGAGCAATTATATGGGAATTTAGAGAAGTGCCATTTCTTCACTTCCCAAGTGATATTTTTGGGCTACATTGTGTCCGCCCAAGGAATTCAAGTTGATGAGAGTAAGATCAAGGCTATTCAAGAGTGGCCTACTCCTACTTCCTTCACTCAAGTAAGGAGTTTCCATGGCCTAGCATCTTTTTACCGGAGGTTTGTTCGTGACTTTAGCACTATTGTGGCTCCCATGACCGAAGTGCTAAAAGGGAAAAATTTTACTTGGAATGAGCAAGCACAACGTGCATTTGAAGAAATCAAGAAGAGACTCACTTGTGCACCCGTCCTAGCCTTACCCGACTTTTCAAAGATATTCGAAGTAGAGTGTGACGCATCCGGGGTAGGGATTGGAGCTGTCCTTTCCCAAGAGAAGAAGCCAATAGCCTTCTTTAGTGAAAAACTAAACGAAGCTAAAAAGAAATACTCCACTTACGACAAAGAATTCTATGCCATCATCCGGGCTTTGGAGTATTGGCGTCACTACCTAGTAGGAGGGGAGTTTATCCTCCATTCCGACCATGAGGCACTCAAATACATACAAGGTCAACACAAGCTCAACCCGAGGCATGCCAAGTGGGTAGAATATCTTCAATCATTCCACTTCATCATCCAACACAAGGCGGGAAAACTTAATAAAGGAGCCGATGCACTCTCCCGTAGGTACTTACTTCTTTCTACCTTAAGTACCAAAGTTCTTGGCTTTGAAGTTGTGAAAGAGTTGTATCCAAGTGATGAGGACTTTAAAGAAATCTTTGAAAAGTGTTCTAAACACCCTCACGGAGTGTTCCATATGGAGGATGGTTTCTTGTTCAAGGGTTCACGCTTGTGCATTCCCAAGTGTGGATTTCGAGAGCTCCTTATCCAAGAGCTCCATGGAGGAGCCTTAGCCGGCCACTTTGGAATGGAAAAGACATGTGCTATGCTGAAGGAGCACTATTATTGGCCACATATGTCTAAAGATGTGGAACACTTTGTAAAAAGATGCTCCATTTATAAAATGGCCAAGAGTCATGTTCTTCCACAAGGCTTGTACTCCCCTCTTCCTATTCCTCAAGCTCCATAGGAGGATATAAGTCTTGACTTCATCACGGGTTTACCAAGAACCCAAAAGAATAAAGACTCTATCATGGTGGTGGTAGACCGCTTCTCAAAAATGGCACATTTTGTTCCTTGCCATACCACCAATGATGCCTCGCTTGTAGCCAAGTTATACTTCAAGGAAATTGTTAGGCTACATGGAGTACCAAAGAGCATGGTGTCCGACCGAGACAGCAAGTTTCTTAGCCATTTTTGGCTAACATTGTGGCGTAAGATGGGCACCCAACTCAAATTCAGCACTTCATGTCACCCACAAACTGACGGCCAAACGGAAGTCACCAATAGGACTTTGGGCACCTTGCTTAAAGTCCTTGTGAAGAAGAATATCAAGAGTTGGGATGATATGTTACCTCATGCCGAGTTTGCCTTCAATAGAGCTCCAAGTAAAGCAACTCATCTCTCTCCCTTCCAAGTCGTGTATGGCCACAATCCAAAGAGCCCTCTTGATCTTATCCCTATTCCAACTCCCACCAAGTTCAGTTGGGAAGCCGAGAAAAGGGCCAAAGAAATCCAAGACCTACATGTCCAAGTTCGTGATAGCATTGCCAAAGCCAATGAGAGGGCCATGCACCATGCCAACAAGCACAAAAGAGAGATCATTTTCAACCTGGAGATTTGGTGTGGATCCATTTGAGGAAGGAACGATTTCCTTCCAAGAGAAAATCCAAGTTGATGCCTAGGTCAAATGGGCCATTCGAAATCATTGAGAAGGTCGGCCCTAATGCACATAAAGTAGACCTTCCCGGAGATTATGAAGTCTCGGCAACATTTAACATCTCCGATCTTAGTCCCTACTTTGAAGATGAAACTCTTCCAAGTTTGAGGACAAACTCTCACCTACCCAGGGAGAATGATGGAGACCATCATGACCACTCTCATACCTCCCCTTCTCAGCTCAAGGAAGACCCCAACAAGCTCAAAGAGGCTAAAGAGTTTGCTATCCTCTGCAGAAAGACCGTGACTATGCCGGAGGAATTCATACATAGCCCCCTCACGCCATGCCCGGTTTTTGTCACTTGTTTACAACAACATGTAATGGACCCACATGCTGAAGGTCCTTACATTATTCAAGCCTAGAAACGTAGCTTTCTTTCAAGACCAACCACGTTCAATTTGGATATCATTTGGTTGGTAAAACCTAACCCACAAGTATATGGTATCCGGGCACAGGGCAGTTTGGACAGTCTGTACTATTTGGGCCATAACTTTTGATTGGCTGGTCCAAACTTAGCAAACTTACATTCCCTGGAAAATAGACTTCCTGAGATTTCCAACAAGCCCAAGAACATCGAATTTGGCCCAGTATTCTGAGAGATATGGCTCCTGGAAGTTGAAGCTGCTGCAAATGTGAAAGCAATTATTGCAATCCATGCGAACTTGGTATTTACTCTTCATGTCGGCTGCTACCTCCTCCAATTCCATGTGACTCTTTTTCTAGCAAACTTGAATGTGTGAGATAAAGGATTCATGCATCCATTTAAGCTTCGACACCCTTTTCACACCAAACATCCAAGAGACACACCTTTTCACTCCTTGGTACATCCACATGAAGAGCTAGCTACAATGTACTTAGGATTCTTTGTTTTCTGCACTTCTTTTTGTTTTCTTCGTACCTTTTCACAATATAAGGCCTTTAGTATAAATAGGCCATAACTTGAGGTTGTAAGCATTCACTTCCAACTTGAAATACAAGCATACAAAGCAAGCATTTGAGTGTTCTCTCAATTGTGTTCTAAAGCCTAATTCTATATCTTGAGTGTGGCAACCTCAAGTGGTGTTCTAGGTCCCTTCCCTCAACTAGGTGGTGATTAACTTCTGTATCCTAGATTGAGTTAGGGATTGCCCAAGTTATTTGGCTTGAGTGGCTCCAATTGGATTATCTCTAGTCAAATACTTGAACTATCCTTCTCTCATTTCTACTTTGTTCTTCCCCATCAAAAAAAAACCAAAAACACATCTTTTCTTGGTCATTTGTGCTCACTTATACATCAGAACGATACAAAAGGGGTTAACAAGTTGAAATTCTAGGATACATGATCTGAAAACAAGTAGAATCATTGCAAAGATGAAGCGAAGAAGAAAAACGGAACGCCAAGCGTTACATGGTTTTGACCATGCATACAATCAGAATAAGTATTATCCAACAGTGCGAAATCTTTTCAACAAACAGATTGATATATTCGAAATTCCAGATTTCCAATAACTAACAGAGGTGTTGCCCAATTAATTCCGTACAAAGCAAATATACACCTTTTGAAATAGTACTGAAACTGTAAAGGGTATGTACAGTTTAAAACTACGTAGAAATAAGAAAAACGTTAGAGTAAGGTGTTGAACGGAAAAAGTTATGGGATTTATAGAGGCACAGCGAATAATTTAAGATCTACACCCAATACTGACACGTAAGAATGAAATAATGCTTCACGGAAAAGGAATTCGTTATTACTCAAAACATGAGGCGAAAGAAAACCGATCACCTCAGTTTTAATTGAGATCAATGACAGCACCATGTCAGGAATAGCCGAAAAGTTGACTTCGAAAAGCTTCAGAGTACAATGAGAAAATAACCCATTGAGGAACTGATGTAGCCTTCTACTTCCTTTTGTCAAAAACTCCTATTTTGGGAAGTAACTAGGTGGGGGTGCAAATGACTTAGTGTCTACTCGAGGCATAGCTGAGCAAGCCAAGTGCATGAACAAGCAATTTTTCGAATAGAGCTTGAGGTGCATTGTAAAGAATACCATTTTACTTAATGCATATCTAATTCGATTGGCTGAATATCAAACTCGGGTCCAAGCTACTAGCTTCTAAGGTTCGGGTTGTTTTATTTATGGCTCCACAATTTTCAATATTCACCGTCACCTCTTACTTGAAGCAAACATCCTTGCAAGGACGTAAGTGCAGTTGTGAAAATATAATAGAGGAAAAGGCAAACTTGACGGATATGCCCCATGAAAAATCCACATACAAACATCACAATTCTTTCTAACTGATCTTGTTAACCAGAACTTAGTCCATTCTTTGAAGAAAATAATTCTGATTAGTAACCCACCAATTATACCAGCTGCATCAGGGTATAAGAACGTTGTATGCAAAACAGCAATTAGTTGAATGCATTTAGGGCTCCAAACCTCTCCTCAGTCTTCATTCATAAATACAAACAAAGTCTCAGTGCAATGCTGTATTCAGTTTCTTTTGAAAATTGCCGAAACAGCCTAACTCGATTTATCTCGCCTTGGGATCAGCTTACATGGGAACAGTCGCACAAAACACAGTATTGGAAGAAGGTAATGCCACGACCTTTCTCGACCTCTAATGAGAGCTCACGAGAAAGGGTGTTGATATTGTCCAAAACTTTGTAGGAAGGGCTTTCAAAAATCCCTGTTTGCCCACACAGCCGCCACATCTGAATCAAGTTGAAGTTGCTGAATACCTTCTTCACCAAGTCCACAGAATGACCTACAGACTAAGAATACAAATATAAGGCAGCGGGAAACCAAGGATGGGTCCTCGAGGGAGTGCATTTATCCTACGCTCAGATTCCGGCGAACACCACAGAACATATCAATGGCAGATAGAACCGCGCAGTAGGAGGAAAGAACGAATGCTACACAACTAAGGGCATTTTCAAGGAGCACTGGTCGACTCGTATTTTACTGAGCGCCTATTACAAGGCAAAAGCACATATCAACATGTATACAGTTTTGAGCGAGGACATCCCTCTTGCTTGCGGGATCAACACCCACCATTGAGGTGAAAATAGCTACCAGCCCTGTATAGAGAATGGACATGCATGGAAACATCTTCAAGCGGAGAGGTCAAATTGGAACGTCAAGGCTCGGGAGCGGGTCGGAGCCAACAAAGCCGAGACTTTCAGCATCCAAGAACACAATCTTCGCACGTTAAAGACCTGAAAGTAGGCGAAAGCTACCATAGACAGAGCTGAACCGCAAGTTTTACTGAAACTACTTCCATTCCATCCTTTACCATGAAAAAATAAAACATTCCAGCCAAGGTTCACACCAGGGGTCAGACAACTGATCAATGACCGTCATAACTCAGACGATCGAGGTGCCTAGAAAAACTATAGGCACTTGTATAGCATATAGGTGGGCCATATTGGCATAGCTTTCCATGAGATGCTGCAATATGAGTCATAAAAGTACATGTACATACGAAGATGTAGAATACAAGGAAGATGTAAACCAGAATTAGGTGAGGAAGGAAGCGGAGGGAACAAAAGAACTGGGTCGTGGCAGGGAAAACGTAAAACAAGTCTTTCAGAGTTCCAACTTGAGCAGACAACTTCATAAAGAATATCGGATCCTGTAATTCCAAATCAATTTTTATTGAGGTTCTGCTCATTCTAAAATAATGATTGAGCTTGAACTTGCATCACACTTGCACTTGCTATAAAAAGTGGCTCTAAATTGCGTCAGACCTTTCTAACCACAAACTGTAGCAAGAATCAATGTATATATGGACTAGTGTTGGAAATTGACATGCTGATAATTCTTCATAAAAGAAGACAAGACTCTGCAATATGAGTTTGATAAAGAGGATTAGCTTATCCAGCATTTCCCCTTGGAAACTTGGCTGATTGACCAAACTCAAGCTCATAGACTAATATCAAAAATACGATGGACTTGACCACCAGCAAGCCCCCACACCCACCCCCCAAAAAAAAAGAAGGAAGACATGGATTCATACGTAATTTCCCAGCCTTGGATATATGTTATACTTGAGCAAGCAGGCAACAAAAAGAGACACAACTTAATTCTCCCATCCCTCACGCATTTAATAAACAGGAAGAAAAAAGGGTAGCTGAGTATATGAGATTCAACACCTAATGGATATAAGATCATTTCTGGATGAAGACTCCGTGAACGCAGTGATGGACGCCCAATTTCTATACAAGTGAGATCAAAAGCCCCAAATTTTTGCTATTTCTGTAGCTGAACCACGCACATTGAGAAAGAGTCTGTATACAAGGATGAACGACAGGACGACCAGCTTGAGCACAACTGTTGAATGGCTAATATCATCCCCATAGAGAGCTCCAAGCAACCTTGCATGACTCGAATACTCTCAGGAATACCAACATCTCGATTGGGTTGCTTAGTTTTTTGTAAGAGAAAAAAGTCTGTAGCGACATTACAGGAAGATCCAATCTGGAAGTGCAGAAAGGCTCTAAGGGAACATTACAGAGGATTCAGAAAAACTGCACCACTAAGGGAGGAAAAGGTCAAAAAAGAAGCAACTGCTCCTGTTCACATGGAAAATATGGGTTGCGTGGCACTATTCAAAGTCAAGGGTCTTCTGGATGCAAGATATTCGTCGAAGCTCACTGGGAGAAATGACATAGGCTTCAAAGAGGTATCCCTGTTAAGACTAAGCAAAAGAAGGATGGTGAGGCAGCAGGGGGGAAATGACTAGTGGAGGATGTTATCATGGTGTATGCATCTTCCACTAGGAAAAACAAATGTGGCGGTGCTGTTGAGTTTGGCAATGATCATGATGAGCGAAGGCTGTTGACCAGCCCTGCCAGGAGGAATGATAGCATTATCCTGTAACTGCCAAGGGTTTGAGAACTCAAGTGCAGTAGGTGCCTTAAGGGCATCATTGACGAGAATGAACCCGATTTAGCTTCCTTTGAGAGTCTAAGCTGAAAACAATAGACATGGAGAGCATTAGCAATCAATTGCGATATGGTAATGAAATCTATGTTGACTGTATTGAGGAAGGAAAGCACAGGAGTTGAAGTCTCGCAGCTTTTTGGAAGTCCCATTTACAGCTAAGTCCAAAGACAAAGCCCCAAAACCACATTGATCTCGAAAAATTAGCTAGTGACTGGAGGCCATTTAGAGTGTGACCAGAAGATATGGTCATGTAGACGATGAAGACAAGCATAAGACGTGGCAGTTGTTCAAATCATTGATTGATGGTTACCTTCCATGGCTCTGTTTTGGTGATGTCAATGAAATCTTAGGCATGCATAAAAAGGATGGTGGTGATAACCCAAATGGCCATCTGATTAGAGGTTTTCAAGATGCAGTTATAACGTGTGGTTTTATTGATATTGGCTTTGACAGGCTTGAGTTCACATGAACCAACAACTAAGGTGGCGAGAAGAACATCCAAGAACAACTTGACAAATTTTTTTCTAATGCTGCATGGCAAATCATTTTCCCTTGGCATCAAGTGGAACATCCACTGAAGAGAAGATCTGATCACCCCCCGATCCTCTTGTAGTGCAGACATTCCAGAGCACCTAGGACAAAGCAATTTAAGGGGCGGAAACTTTCGTGCAGGTTTGAAAAAGCCTGGACAACTGAGGACAAATGTGAATCGTAGTCTAAGAGACCTGGGAGGCCTGCAAGGGCCTTGATGATGGGGTCAAACTACTTAAATGTTGCTAGCTTTGAAAAAACAAATGAGCGTAGGAACAAACCTCCTGAACAAGCAAGTGAAAGAGGAGAAAGAAGAAACTGGCCGGTTGCAAAGGACGGCTCAACATGAGGAGATTATTGAGAAGATACGGAGGTTGAATGGGGAAATTGACGAGCTTGGGAAAAACAAAGAGATCATGTGGCTGCAAACAATCAGACAATCATGGATCGCAGAGGGGACCGAAATTCCTCCTTTTTCCACCAAAAGGCCTCACTTCGTGAGAGGAGGAACTCAATCCAGTAGCTCCAGAGTGAGCATGGGCAGATTGTCCGTGAGGATGAAGATATTGGAAGGGCTTTCCTCCACTATTTTCATGGCATTTTTGCATCAATGAATCCGGGTGATTTTGACATAGCTCTAACAACAATACATCCAAGAGTTATAGCTACCATGAATCCTTAACTTAATTGCATTTACCCTTGACAGGAAGTTCATCAAGCACTTATGCAAGTGTACCCTCGGGGCCAGCAGATATGCCTGCACTGTTATACCAACTTTTTGGGAAGTGACTATAGGCCACCAACCAAGTTACGGTTGGTGTAGCCTATTGAAGGCTAGATTCCTGTTAGAGTCGATTCACCGTTGCAACATCAGCACTGGTGGCTCGGTGTATATATGGAAGGATAAATGGTTGTCACACTGGGGGGGGGGTTCACCTCCCTGCCTCAACTATTGGATGAAGATGTCAAAGAGTCGAGCTCATTGATCACGAACCTAGAGCATGGAGATATGAATTAATTAAAGTCTTTGCTCCAAATCAGGTACGTGAGATCTTGAGTGTCTCTCTTGGAGAACCCAACGGCCTGACTTTTTAATCTGCCAACCATCTAAGGATGGTGAATTCAGAGTGAAACCCGCTCATTACCTTGCCCAAAGGCTTAACAACAATAGACTGGACTCGAACCTACCTAGTAGTTCTAGTGTTTGGGATGGCAAATGAAACAAGGTATGGGATGCTAAGTCACAACCAAAGATAAAGAGCCTTTGCTGGAGACCTTGCCATGAAGCACTCCCTACGAGAGTTAATCCGACAAAGAGGGATCCGGACGTGGATGTGTTTACCCTTGTTGTACGCATGCTTATGAAGCCTTGACTAACCTTTTTTGGGGCTGCACACTTCCAACAAAAGTTGGTTGCAGAGCCCTCTACGAGTTGACACAAAACAAAGACATGTTCAAGATTTTAGCGCTTGGTGTCATGACATCTTGGATAAGGTGGATGATGAAATCAGGGGGCTATTCATGATAGTCATTTATAAACTTTGGAAATCTCGAAACAAGTGGGTCTTTGAATGAAGAAGATGGGATGTGACTTCTTTGTTCTTCAGTGCAGTGGATGTTTAGGCTAGCTTATTAGACACCCTAAACTGAAAGGCTGCTGCCATTGGGCCGGTGGTTTACCGAAGGTTTGGATGCCACCCCCAGCTGGCACTTACAAGATCAATGTTGATGCTTCCCATGCAATTAAGAACAAAGGGGGCTTAGGGGTTGTTATCAGAGATGAAAGGGGTGAGGCCATGTTGGCGGCAGCTTTGGTGCAGCAAGAAGAGTAGGATGTGGCAATGTCTGAAGCAAGTGCATCTCATTTTAGACTAAACCCTAGGTGGATGTAAACCTGAAGTAGATGGTGGTGGAGATGGACTCGCTTGCAGTAATCCTGGCCATGAAAAAGACGCTGATGAAACGCAGTTATGCTAGGGCCTTCCTTCAACGATGCTTGGATATCATCAGTTTTTTTTTAAAAAAAAATAAATTTTGTTTCCTTTATGTTAGGAGATCCTTAATAAGGTAAGCTCATAAGATAGCTAAGCTAACTTTCAGCTTTGACAGTACCGAAATTTGGATGGGTGGGGGGCCCTTAACCATTGTGAAACCTCTGCACATCATCCCTCAAGAGGTGGTTGATACCCGCAACAAGAGTATTCGACCTAAGTTGTTGCTTATATGATGTAGACCCTTCCTTAAGGCCTTGAATAGCTGCTGGAAATGTGCATCAGTCATACTCATATGTTGGAGCTTGTTAGTCTCTATGACCGAGGTTCCTTCTGACTTAAAACATCTTTTAAATGGCTGAAGTGCAATCCATCTTTGGAGGAACTAAACAAGAAGTAAGTATACTCATCCTCTTATGCATTCCATCTAATTTTACTTTGTTGTCTCCAATATATCCCTATGTCAATCAGACTTTGTTTCATTCTTGTCTTGATCTCGTTATCCTTCTTGATGCACTGTAAGGCTAGTGAATTTCCAGTTAATCCAGCTACTTCCGTGGTCTCATTTTGCAAGCTTGTAAGCACATTTATATTGGCGTTCTAAGTAACCCATTGCTCGCGGCATCTATCCAACAATACTTCTTACACATGAGCTTGCTAGATTTCAGCTTTTGCGCCACTTAAACACGGATGACCCATATGTCGGAAGTTATCGAGCCCCATTTTCAAGGTTGGAATATCGGAGAAACCTAGCTTCCATTAGGTTGCTGAACATGATGAATTGTTGGAGCATGATCAGATCGTACGATTTGGTAAATGTTGCATACGTCGTTAGGATGAATATCCATCCACCCTTCCATTGTGTTCGTATGCTTGGTCTAATTGCTTGTAAACAACATTGGTTCCCTCTTGATAATTCATCTAAGTGAAACAGGGGCCAATGAATGGAATACTAAGCACTCTTCATTTCTATTTTCTATTATATGAAGTCCTCCTAGCCCTTAATGTTGTATTGTCCTCCCATTTTGTTATTTGAGGACTCAACATTATTGAAGTTGCCAATAACTGTTTAATTGCCTATGAAATAATCGAAACTATTAGATTGAAGCACACATGAGCTAAACTTGCTGCATTAAAGGTGGACATGAGTAAGGCCTATGATCGTATTGATGAAAGCAACTCTAAAACATTCTGGATTCTTAGACTTATGGACCGAAATCATAATGGAGTGTGTGACTACTGCATCATAGTCTGTGTTCATCAATGGGGTCCCATTTAAACCCGTCAGGCAAGGGGTTAGGCATTAGGCAAGGAGATCCACTATCCCCATATTTGCTTATCTTGCACATGGAGATTTTATCAGGTATGCTTTCTCATGCTAGTGAGCAAGCTCTAGTTCTGAGAACACGGTTTGCCTATGAGGCGTCCCTAATCAACCGTTTATTCTTTACGGATGATTCTATCTTATTTACAATCCTACAAGAGAATAAACGTTTGCGACTTCAGTCAATCCTAGATACTTTCTATTTGATATTGGGGCATATGGTAAATGAATCAAAATCATTGATCTTTATATCCTCCAATGCCTCTAAAGAAGACCGACAGATGCTGAAGCTCATTCTTAAGTTTCTCGATTGAGGAGGTCTTTGGAAGCTACATGGGTCCCTTATTGTCCTGCCAGGATCAAAGAATATCTGCTTTGTTTTTTCGACATATCATGTGCAAAGTAGACTACAAGGATGAAAGACTAAAATCTTATCCCAAGTGGGGCAGCTCATCCTAATTAACATTGCGTTGATGGTGCGAGGAAATCATGCCATGTCAATCTTTAAATTACCTTCAAGGGTTGCGGACATGATGAATAAGACTATTTCAAGTTTTTTCTGGGCCAATGCAAAAAGGAAGCGTTCAATACATTAGATCAACAAGGAGACAATGAGACTACTGAAGTTTGGACGTACGAGACGTCGTGTTCTTTAATGATTCCTTGCTTATGCGATAGATGTGACTGTGAGGTTTTTGGGTTCATTTGGCTTGCCCAATCTGGGAGCCAGCGCTCATATTTATAAACAGACAATACATGTTTGATTACATAAATGTCTTTCGTCCTCTATTACATCCCCTCAATCGGTACAGGAGTGGAACGAATGGACAGATTGACTTAGGAAAAAAAAACTGACTAGATGACAACCCTTTGGTGAAAATATCAGCTAACTGGAACTGTGTAGGCACATAATGAACGACAAGATCGCCATGAGCAACACGCTCTCTGATATAACCAAGAGACACTAGAAATTCAGCCTAGTAAAATGGTTATTTTATGAAATAGCAACCGCATTCTAGTTATGGCCACTAGACTTGCAGTTAGAGATGACACCATTGTATGGGATCATACCAGAACGAGTCAACATACAGTTAAATCTTGATACGCTTCGTTGATGAAAGAAAGGAGTGAGAACGTAAGATTTGAATTCTTATAGTCGAATGTGAAAAATTCTATGAAGCTTAGAGACTCTTAACAAATGAATAGTTTTGTTTTGGAAAGAGGTTCATAACGGAATCTCCACAGGAAAAAATTGACGGTGCAGGGGGCTACAATCAACTAGTATAATATCTGTTTTGCTACAAAGAAGAAGAAATAAGGGATCATACATTCCGAGAGTACTCCTTCACACAACGATTTTGGGGGAGTAACTAGCCCAGGACTTAAGAGTCGAAGCCAATTGACTTATAGGATTTGGACAATGGTTGAGAGACTAGATCCCACATCTCTACAAGATCGATAAAGTGGAAACCTCACCGATAAGACAATTTGATTACTCAATTTGGAGTACATGGTCCTTAGAAACAAAGCTAATTTGGAAACGAAAAGGCAAATCTAGAGAACGCGTTTCACGTACATGCCAAGCAATGGAACACTCGCAAGCAATGGTCCTTAGAAGAATGTACAAAGGGGTACAACGCTAAAGCTCCCAACCTCACCCACCTTTGTCATCCGCTTATGCCTGTTCCTATGAAAAGTGTAATGTAACATTGTAACACCAGAAATAACAATCATAGTGGATGGGCATTAAAACAAAAGGAGTTGAGAGGTGGAATAGGAATGATTATCTATTGCGGACTACAAAGGAATATAGGAATGATTATCCATTGCGGACTACAAAGGAATGTATGCATCTCCCAAACAGTTCTAACTGAAAGCCTACTCATCACAAAATTGATAGCCATTGAACAAACTAGAAGATTGCAAATGGAAAAGGATGGGCAGTAGTGGAGTTATGGATTGATTCCCCAGATATCATCAACGTGCTAAAAGAAAGTCTAAATGTTTTGGCTCAAGCACAAGCAATTTTTGCTGACTGTAAGATATTGTCAACCATTTAACTCCATACGCATTTTCTAGGTAGTCAGGCGTTAAACTCAGGAAGCTCATCAGCAAAATGTACTGAGTTGTCGGCGAAATACCTTGTACTAATTAAAATGTCTTAGCTGTTGATTAAAAAAAAGAAAGAAAATCATGGGGAATCTTGAATAAGGTTGATGCCATCAAGGTATTAGGTAATAAGAGGAACAAGGAGTGGGTACAAATTATGGTAGTGAATTGGTTTGATGGCCTACTGGATGGAAGCATAAGATCTTGAATGTTTATTCATATGTATTTTTTTAAAATATGAATTACCCTTTGCCTGTATAAGTATATAATCTTTAGGGTCATGGTTGTTCTGATCCTCTCCCAGTTCTTACTCACGGCCAAAATTATGAAGAATGGGTTTCAATTTGGATATTTTTAGAACTCATTTGGACCATAAAAAATTTAGCGGAAAGAAAAAATTTTTAAAAAGTAACTTTTTTTCTTATGTTCGGTTTAGAGAAATCACAAAGAATAAAAAAGATAAAGGAAAATTAGGGGTGTGTTTGGTAGGGGGGAAAATCATTTTTCCAGAAAATCATTTTCCGTGGAAAATGTTTTTTCAAGAAAAATGATTTTCCACTTACATTTTCTGCTGTTTGGTGGTAGTGGTGAAAATAATTTTCTTTGTACTTCATTTTCTGCTGGTTGGTAGAATGAAAAACTATTTCTAAGACAATCATTTTCAATTGTTTGCTACTAATAAGTTAAGTTAATAGATAACCAGTCAACTTGGTCATCAAACAAGCCTTACAAATTCATAATAATATTTTTTTTTCCTTAGCCAAAGAAGGGGAGAAAAAAAAGGGGTTCATAGAGAGAGAGAGAGAGAGAGAGAGCACAAACTCAACCCTAAACCATGGCTATTCTGAAAATGCGAGATGTGAGGGGGAAGCAGAGAATGAGATAAAGGAGAAGCAAATAAAGAGAACGAAAATCGGACTTGAAACTGAAATATCAGAGAGCTGGAAAATGACTTTTCCAACTTTTTCAAAGGAAAACAATCTCCTTCCGACGGGGTAAAATGATTTTCCCCTGAAAATGATTTTCTCCTCCGACTTTTACCAAATAGCGTAAAATGGGAAAATCGCTTTTCGGGAAAATAATTTTTCTTCCTACCAAATACACCCTAGGTGAAAAATTGTTAGAAAAAAGTGATCAAATTTTCCTCATGAAATTATGAGGAAAGTTTGGAAAAATTTCCAAAAGAATTTCCGACTTCCTCTAACCTCGTACTGTTAGATGATATTAATATGATTTAAGTAATTTATCAGTGTCTAAATTCTTATATTTTTTTTTCAATTGAAATTTTTAAAAAAATTCGCATTCTTTTTACTTCTTCTTTCTTAATATTTTTTTAATTTTTTTATTAAATTTTTTAATGACCAGATGAATCCTTAGAATTAGGATATTTGGAACAGAAGTATAAGTAGACAAGGACGTAATTGGAAATTGATATTCACTATAGCATGGCCCCACCAAAATGAAAAAGGGGCAAAAAAAGAATAAAGCTAGGCACGGCTTGCTTAGATTCTACTCATTCCAACCAGATATGAGAGAGGTAGTAATGAGCGAGCAGACTACCAGTACGAACCAAGAAAATGATCACACATTTCGTGCTGCCTGGCCTCCCAATTTCCCAGACCATTCTGTTCAATTCACCCAGCACAAAAAGACAACTCTCAACCCCGCCAACCTTTCACATTGCGTGTTTGGGGAAAACAGATCTCTTTCAATTTAACTAACAATATTTTCAGTAGTGAGTTATTTTTTAAACTCGATGAATATAGGTTTATTTTTATCACGTTAGTTTATGAACTAATTTTTAGCTTAGAATTTTCTCTTTTTCTAATAGAAAATTTATTACTTTGACTCATTAAATATAATAATATCTATAAACTCATTTTACAGTACATAAATTTGTTTTTAAAATCCAAAAATAAGGAAAAACCAATTAAAATTTAAAAAACAAAGAAAAAATACATGTGAGCCGGCTCAGACTTGTGCACGGCTCGGCAACTCATCCACTACAGGAGGCGTGAGCAATTCAACGCAACTCTCGAGGTGGAAGAGACGACCGCTACAAGCGCTTTCAAAGACATGCTGATTTTGCATGTAAAAATGTGTATAAATTAAAAACCTCTAAAAATCACGATTTTGGCTAGAGTTGGGAATGTCTGACCCGACATAATAACACGACACGAACCCGACTCGAAATTACTGAGAGAAATCGAAACGATTTCAACCTGAGGTCGACACGATTAAACTGTTTAGCAAGAAAACATGTTATTTTTCAATATAAGGCAAATCTAGACTATTTTTAACATCAATATAAAATTGATCCATTTACGAAATAGATCGATCCTACCTCATTCGTTTTCCAACTCTAATTTGGGCCAACCACCTTCCTTGCTTACGCAAAAAAGCTGTACTTAGTCTTCCTTTTTAATTTTAATTACCTATGCTCAACAAATATTCAATTGCCATCTCAACCTAATCAAAGCCAAGTTGTCCTAGTTGATGTTTTTATTGTTTCCCCTTTTGTTCGCTTTTCAAAAAACGGTTTTGCTTGATGTTGAAGAGAATGGTTCCAACCTTGTATGTTTGGCTTACAAATCTATGCTTATCAGCCTCTATAGAAAACAATGTACCTTGGCTTTTGGAAAGGGTGAGATCCAAACAATTATCTTCTGACCATACAAAATAATATCTTACGCTTTCAAAATTACAGGATTCTTTTTAACAGATTTTGAATAAGTATTTTATTTAATAGAGCTAATAAAAATCTATCTGATTCGATTATCTAAATTTATATGATCCAAAAAATTGGATAAAATCATAAAATTTATATCAGAATTTAAAATTCAGACAATCGGTTATGTCCGAATTTAAATTCGAATCTGGTTCGAGTTTAAGATGAAAAATAAAGTACCAAGTCATATGTTTGAATTGCTTAGAGATGGATGATCTTGCAGAATCAGAAAATACTCATTAAACCTTCTCATATGAATTTTTGTGTTATCATCTTTTATTGGAATTATAATTCTTCTTTTGGTATATTTTACCTCTTCTATTATGGGATTTATATTGATTCTTATGTTATTTCTAGTCCTTGATGAGGAGAACTAACATGAGAATCATATTTAAAAGCAAGATGGATGTAGAATATATATATATATATATATATATATATATATATATATATATATATATATATATATAAAACCAATAATGATGAATAATGCTAAATGATTGTTTTCAAAATAATAATAAATATATCTCTATTCTTAATATTTTTTTCACACACTATAATGTCATGTTTGATTGGATGTAATATAATGGCAATATAATGCAATCAAGTTGGCAATGCAATTGTGGTTACTTACTTTGTGATAATCATAATTATAAGATAGGTTTTTTTATTGCAATACTCTCATATAACAAAACTAAGAAATACAAACACGATTACAAACTTATTTATATTATAAAGTTGATTATATCTTACGAAACATTACATAAGTGTATCTGTTTTCTATCTTTTCATGACCTCTTCTAAACAAAAAGGATGGCAAGTCTGATTTTTCAATGTCATAACCAATAAAAGTACCTTTGTTGAACTTCACAAGAATCAAATGGTAGAAAAATTCAATGGTTTGATTTTGGTATTGCCATTTCTCTAAAAAGCACCAATGCATCATCGACTACCCTTCACCACATCTTATTCTTGTGATACAATTCAGTACTGATCGTACTTCACAAATGCATTGTTTTGTTGACCATTTTAATAATAAACTTTGACGAATGAAAGATCAAATATCAAAATAAGATTTCGATTTCAAATTCCCACAAACTGACGGTTGTTCAATTGCGACTAATAAAATATAGAAGATCGGAACGAATAGACTAATTACTAACGTACGCAAAATGAAAAACAAGGTGGAGGAGGCAGTTCATTTTCCATAGATTTGACCAGAAAGCCATGTTGGTCGTGAATTGCTACCGCCGCCCACTTGTTTTTTTTCATGTTAAATTGCTTAGTTGTGGTTGCATACATTGAACGCGATTTCGAGTTAACCCTAAGCTTTCAAATTTGACTCATTTCATGGTTCCAAATTCTATGTTTCTGTTTATTGCCGTAAATGTTCAAAGTGTATTGATTCAGCGTGGTTAATTTAGTTTAATTTTCATCGTTTGAACATAATTACCTTCAAGTTGAGACTCTGTCTTTCCATCACTTTGTTTGTTAGTGCGAATCGGTTTTAATTATTTATGTATTTACAATAAATATTATACACTTTCTTTGTCCTCCGCTCCTCTCCCCTCCAAAAAAATGCTTATATTTGACTATTGAGATCAAAATTTATAAACATTGACAAGTAACTTGTCAAAATAAATAGAAGTATTAACTAAAATATGACACTAAGCACCATTACCGTTATTGTGTTGGCAAAAAACAATTTTATGAGAATATAATCTTGCAATTCTCACTAATACCTATTACTAAAAATCTTTGGTCAAACTGTTGCATTGGAGATTGCAAAATCTCAAAGTAGATTATTTTTTTGGGATGGAAAAAGTAAATATTTAGAAATTTATAACAATTTGTAATAAATTTTTGTTTTGAAAGGAAGATTAAGAAGATTTTGAAACTTTAATCTACAATAATGGCTCACAATGCATCATTTGCAACAATTGCACAATTGAGGAATGCATATATATATATATATATATATATATATATATATATATATATATATATATATATATATATGGGCAAAACAAACCCATAAAATTTTGACAAGTGTTGTTACCATAAAAATTATAAGATAATTAATAATTTTTATTTTTTTAAAAAGGAGTTAATCAATTATGAATGAAAGGTTTTCTTTTTAAAAAAATATTTTACAAAATTAGTCACAATTTCAAGGATTCTCTTCCCAAATTTTAAAAAAAAGACAATGCTTAAGAATGATCAAATATTATACTATATTACTTTTAATAAAAAAGTTTTATTATATTCCTTTAATACTACTTCTAATGTGACCAAAACCTATATATTATATGGTAACATTGTAATTTTTTGTAAACATAATAGTGAAGAAAATTGAAGTTGATTCACTTCAAATATTACAATGTAAAAGTTTACTAATTTTGATGGCCCTAATCAATGAGTTTGAAACAACTCAATTTAAATATTTGGTGATGATTAATACACTTTTATTAGAATTTTAATATCCAAGTCCACACTTTCTTTTGTTTATGTGCACATATTATACCTGTTTTTATGATGAATTAGTTGTTTAATAACTTATAAATATTTTTTTTCTTTCTATAATATGTTTTGAGGAATAGTTAAAAAAGAAAAAAACGTATCACTAAAAAAATTCTTAACAAATACTATTATTGGAATAATATATGAAAACTGACTAGATTTTTTTAATTTTCAGTATATTAAAGACTTACACCTGATCAACAGGTCGGGGACCCACCTATCCCGTCCCGACCCGACCATCAAAAATGACGGTCAGGGTTGGCTTTTTTGGTCTCCGACTCGCCCTGACCTTCAAATTGAGGGTACCCGACCATAGCGAGAGTCGAGTTTGGGTAAATATTTTGATTCGCTGACTCGATCCATTGACCCTCACTTTTTTAAAAAAATTAAAAATTAAAATAAAAATAAGATACTTTTAGTTTCATTTGTTCAAAACTTTTTCGCTTTCACTTTCCCATCTTCCCTTAACATCTTCTCCTAATCACCTCACCAAATCTCATTGGTTCGTAACTTTCTAACGCTCCTCTCTGATGTTTTAAGTACACTGAGTAGTTATCTTAGTGAACTAATCGGTCTATTGGTCTAATGACTAAATTACGTATTAGAGTGTTTGTAGTTGCGATACGTTTCATCGGAGTATTATATTATTGTTTGACTTCTTATTTTGTAAGATATTTAATGTTGACCTTTATAATTAAAAAAAAAACGTTCTATATTGGGAGGTTTGAGGGTTGGGTCTGACCCGATGACCCGGGGGTACCCGTAGGATCAGGGTCAGGATCAAGGGTATGTTGACCCGCATGAGGGTGGGGTAGGGTTAAGATCGAGAAAATTTTATCTGCCGACCCTCAACCTGACCGGACCCGACCCTCAATTTGATCAGCTCTTAGAGTTCAAGTAAGTATTAACAATTTTTTGATTATAAGAATATCTTTCCTTTAACTCGCATAGTCTTATTGTGATGTTCTTACTATCAAAATATACAAATAATATATGTATATATATATTGAAACAAAACAAGCGTTTCTAGATTTTTGACACATGTCACTTCCCAGAATTTTTAAGATAATTTATAGTTTTTATTTTTTTTAAAAATATAAGTTAGTTAACTACGTATAAAAGACTTTATTTCTCCAAAAAAATTTGGAAGATTTTCTTTCCAAGATAAAAAAATACACAATATTCAATTATGATAATTCTCTATATTATATTACTAACATCACTCCCAATATTACAAAAAATAATGCATTATAAAATAATGAAATAAATGCTCTGATCATAGAAAATCTATTGTACATGTTCATTTTCCAATTTTAATTTCCCTCTAAATTTTTGACACATGTCACTCCTACAAAAATTCAAAGATAATTAACAATTTTTGTTTTTTCACAAATAATACAACTTAGTTAATCACGTATGGAAGATTTTCTTTCCCAAAATTTTTTTATAAAGTTAATTACAATTTAGAAGATTTTCTTCCGAGAAAAAAAAGACAATATTCAATTATGATAATTTATTGTATTATATTCCTAACACAAAAAATAATGCTTTATATTAAAATAAAATAAATGCACTTATTATGGATAATATCTTGTGCATGCTATGTTTCTAATTTTTACCTAAAATTTGGGAACCAAAATGGAATATCATGAAGATATATCGTTGCATGCAAATATTTTGAATCTTATTTACTGCAAAGTCACAATTGTTATTATCAAGAAATAATAAAAGATATTGGATTTTCATTATTATTGTTTTTCCTATCTCTTTGAACATTAAGTATAAACATAAATATAGATATGAAATATTAGAGATACTAGATTCAATATAATTATATTTATGGATCTTTTATATGCAAAATAATACCACCCACTTACTACCACCAAAAGATATGGACTTGTTTTCAATTTTTAGGGTATAAGAGTCTAAGCTAGAATTAACAATTAGGGTTGGTAAGACTATCTTCCATTTAACACATATCTAATTGTGATATGCGAAAGCTCACCAACTTACTTTAATTTTTTAGGGTACTATTAACAATTTGTAGTAGTAAGATTATCTTCCTTTTTAACACAAATAATTATTCACATTTATGGCTGTAAAAAACAAATTTAATTATTGAATTCTATGCCTGATTCTTTTTAACTATAATTAGTATTATTTAATTAAAAGTACATTTATGGTTGTCATAGAAAAAATGTGATCAATACTTTAATCTTCATTAGTATATTCTAGTTAAACTTTCATTAAAAAATTAAATATACATTTTAATTATGTTATTAATTTTTTATCCAAATTAAGTAACTTTTTGACTACTGTAAGTTCCAAATTATTTTTTTTGGGATCCATATGAGCCACAATAGGCAATACAATGAGGGAGGAGGGAATCAAAGATGTGACCTAATGTATCCAATACCTCAATCTGCACCACCAGACTAAGACTTCATTGGTGCGTAAGTTCCAAATTATTACAAAGAAGTCACCATACCACAATTGGCACCAGCAAAGACTTGTTAAGTTAATTACAGTTAATTTTAATACACTAATTTTTTTTGTTGATAACGCTGATTGATAATTTGTCATAACTTGCACCTTTTAATGACGACTTTAAGCTTAAAAAGTTACTAATTATTTTATAAAAAATTTTAAAATTTTGGGTATGGCATGATTGCCGGTATGAAAATACCAGCTGCTATAATAAAAACTTAAGAGAATTTCATTAATTCTACATTATAAATTTCGGGTGCATCATAATAGCATATTCGTAAATGGGCTTTTCACATGCAACACTTGATTTTTATTTTAAAAAAACAAAATCAAATTGTGAATTCCCGTATATATTCTACTGAATTTTACCAATAGCCCTGATTCCTAGTTGCTCACCATGTACCATTTAATAGATATCGGTAAGCACAAACGCTTGCAGCAGCCTTTATGTCTTAATACACGGCCCGCACCCCTCACACAAAAAAAGAAAAAAAAAAGAGAGAGAGAGAGAAGGAACAAACCAATCTATAGATAATATGTTCATGTTGTAAATCAACACCGAATCAACATAGACTTGCCAACATACATAAAATTTAACCGCACCATATTTATAATGTGCACCAGTAATGAATGAATACATAATTTGAAAATCAATGTTCAAAATGACCAAACTTTGGCCCTTCTTTTCCCGTGTTTTGGCCTTAAGCCTAAGAATTAAATGTGAATAATCACTTGAAAATCTAAAATAAAAACACAAAATGAGCAAACCTGTATGGCTAGAAACCATTGATCTGAATCTCTCTGAAAGCTTATATCAACAAACTCTTTGGTTGATGCATCTATCTATACACCAAAACTTCTTTCAGCTGAATTGACTGTCCAATTATTTAAGCCATGGTTACCAAGGCCAAAACGAACAAACGAAATCTAGGCATGAACTTACTCATCATCCCAGGAGAGATTTACATATAGGTATAAGTCAAGTCTCTTACATTAGAGGGCATAAAAGCTAAGATCATGAGCAGGGCAAGTATGCCAATGGGAAGCAACAGCAGCAAAAATGGCGGCGGCGGCAACGGTGGTAATATCAAAGGGAGTATCAGAAGTGACGCAGTCAAGCAGAACAGCAAGAACAATGATTCTAAGCTGAAGTAGCTCGATCTCATTGCCTTCTTGCCCGAGTTTCCATTCGAGAACGTTCGATGGAATTCTCGTCTTTCTCGATCTGGTTTCCTTGCCATGCTGCCCATTGATGCATGCCTATGTGATTCCTTGGCTTGGAGGTGAGAAAAGCTCGTTTTCCTCAGTCGGGCCTCCATGGATGTGGTGTTTAAGTAACGGTTTTGGAAAGCAAGTAAACCCCTTGGCAATGTCCAATGTGGGCCTTGGAGGTCACCAATCATTTAATCCAATACTTGATGGGGTTTTTTTTCCCTCCCCTCAACGCTTTGTTGATCAATATTCAATGCTCCTTCTTTGAAGAGATTTTGACAATGTGATTTGAACCCAGTAGGAAAGATTTGTTGGCTGATGCCTTGAATCCAAAGAACTTCAACTTTAATTATGCTGAGCTCTACAATTACAAATGAGAAAAGAAGATCAGCCAAAAAGGCCTTCATTCATGCATAACAAGAAGCAATTCAAAGACTGTGAGTAACCACACATAGCAATTGCAATACCAGTAAGTACAAGATTAACAGTAGAAAGAAAGAGGTGATAGAATTATACAAATCTATACTAATGCCCATTAACCCACTGCCTCTTAAGAGGCAACTTTCTCATCCTGGGTAGGTTGTGAGGTGGTCAGATATAGGAAGCCATACCTCTGCAATTGCAAACAGACTGTTTCTTCCTGGAAAACTAATCATGTATTGTACACCAAGTACATCATATACTTAGCCTAATCTCAACGATTGATCTGCAAAATCTTCTAAAAGAGGCAAGAAAATAACCAACCCACCAACAGTTTCAATCTAATATCACTGAAACAGATATGCCCACATAGTAAAATCACAGAAAACACACAAATCATGTCAACGAGTACCCAATTCCAAATTCAGCTATGCTGTACATCCGTACTCTACCAACCCCAAAAATTCATATTTCTTGCCAGTTTTCATCATTTGAAGTGGAGAAAGAGGAACTAAAACTTAAACCCATCTGAGAAGAAAAAAAGAAAAATTTGATGATAAGCACCTGTGATGTTGCAACAGAAAGTCCTGGAACTTGATACTGAAGATGCAGGAGGTGGGGTTGAGGACAACCAGGCAATCAAAATTTCTCAAAGAAGGCTAGAATTAGAGGAACAGGTACCAATTAAAGAACTTTGCATCATCAAACAACCAAAATTCTTCTTTTCCTGGATTTTGAGTTCGCAATCCAACTTCTTCGGATCTAAAGACAGATAGAGAGACTGATATCTAGCAAAGACCAATAGGAGAATCCAAGGAGCGTGGACAAGAATCTGATCTGGGTATTTCCCTTGCTTATATGGGTATATGAAAATGAAAAGGAAACACAAGAAAGGGGAAGATTTGGAGGGTTAATTAAATTGCTAATTTGTTATTGATGACGGTGGTGTTTGGTGGCCTGAGTAATTGCCTTCTAAGGGTGTGCGTGATGGGATTTTGGGTTTGATGGGGACTAATCTCTCCTAGAGGGGAAGCCCAGCAAATTTGAAAGTAGACAACATAAAATTGCGAGAGAGAATGAGACGTTCTGTTAGGGTTGGATTCACTGAATTTTAATATGTAGTTCGAGTATGGCACGGGTTTGCGATAGGATGACTGAAAATGCAAGTTGATGGAATTTTGATTTGGAAAATGCAGGGGGGCTGGAGGGTATGTTTCTCCTTCCAAGGTTCTTCACCCCTGGACTATCCTAGTCTCTCTCTCTCTCTCTCCCCCCCCTCACGCTACATTAAAGTGTCTCTCCCTCTCTCTCTCACGCGTCATGCTACATTAAAGTTGTTGTACATAGTATATTTATAATTACAATTTGAAATAAGTCAATTCAAGATGCCACCCTTCCACTTTATTCCTCTAGTCCTCATCATCCCTCATGTCTAATGTCTTAGGGGCTTTTATTTGCCACCTCGAATTCTTCATCAAATTTCAATTCACATTTAAGTTAAAAAGCTCGGAAAACGTTGCACCCAATTTCCCTACATGTATATTTGTTTCAATATAAGTCAGTGAATGCCCTTTCGTAATTTATTATAAGTATTTATTATTAATATTTAATATTAATAAAAATTAATTAACACTTGTTAGCACTTAATTATATATTAATAGTTATAATTTTAGTGAGTGCTTAAAATCAAATACCGTAGACTTTTAGTCAATGGTGGTGAACATATGTAGACTTTAAATTTAAGCAAATACCCTTAGCATTGACAAAACACATTTATTTCTTTAAAATTATTGATGATGTGGCTTTTAAAATAGTGAAATGGCTTATAAGAAAGCAATATGGCTAACTAAATTATTTATAACATGTTGTTGTGTGAAAAAATGAAAGTATATGACAAACTTGATACGATATTTTTAGCAAAGAAACTTAGAATAATAATATGAATTAATTGTTAAATTCAACATAAATTAAATCCAAAACAACATAATTCAATTTTGACTCAAATTTGATCCTGGTCTAATCTATTGAACAAATAAAATTTTTGCAAATCACAGTAAATGGCACATTCTTGTAATAATTGCATGTAGTTGAGTAATTCGTCGTGACAAGCCATTATATAGCCTAACTTCAAGTTAATCAAACTTAGATCTTACTTAGCCTTGATTTTTTTCAGGCTAAAATCAATATGTTATATAGAGTTAATTGGATTCAACGTAGTCTTATAAAATTTATCAAAATAAATTACCTTTTATGTAGATAACATTGTTAAATGTGAGTTAATGTCCAGAATATGATTTTCTTCGTGTACATATCACGTTAATTTCAATTGATGTCAAGTTGCTAGCAAGTTAGATTAATATATGATCAAAACATATTTGAATTCCTTTTATGTTTCCCATAAACTTGTCAACGTAAAAATTCAATTAAATTTACACTTATTTCATGTTAGTTTTTTTGAATAGCATTAATTGGAATTCAATTGAATATTAGTTCTAAAATTTTGATAAAATTCTAAATTTTTTTATATTATTAATCACGTGCCAATTAATTTTTCTAGATTTTCAATACTTTAAAAATATTTCTTCTCACCTTGGCCTCACTATGTATGTGTTTAAGATATTTTTCTTAAACATTTTAACATTGTATTGGTGATTAAATTAAGCCATGCCATAAATTCAGAGAAAAGATAAATAATCCATGCCATTTTTATGCTTAACAAGTCATGTGATCAATAAAATAATAAAAAAATGAATTGTTTAATTAAGCCAAGCAGGCGTTTGCTTTAACTTTTAACTTAAGGGTATTTTTCCTACTCATCAGTGAGATGTTATTTATGATAAATTGAAAAGTAGTCCCAAAAATGGTATTCTTTATTTCCATCTTAATAATCAAACATAACCCGTTGTGGATATGAAAAAATAATTTAAACATGTAATATCAGCTTTTATATATATTATATTTATGTCAGTCCATTTTAGATGTGGTATACACCTACTAATTGGGATAATATATCGAACCAATTTATACAAACCTAGTAACCAAATAGAACAAATTAATATAACACATTAAACTCAATATCGAATACATAATGCTTTTTCTAAGTTGATAAATAATGGATCTATATTTGGATATACTGTATTAATATACTATTTTTATGCTGTATTAATCTTATAAGAGTACTATAATTTTTAGAAACGGAAAAAAAAAATGCAATACAACAGTGATTCCAAGAAGAATGAGTGACGTCTTCCCAAACTGTTCCAACTAAGCATTTGTCGTGACCAAGGCGAAATTCATCTGTTCATGCCCAATTTAAGTCACATTAAGTTAGTCAATGATTGAACTTTTTTTTTAAAAAAAATAATGTCAAGAAGCTTATAGAATTCCTTGCGAAGGGGATGTACATGAGAAGCGCGGTTTTCTTTGACAGTATAAAATCACATCACATTGACAATGGTTGGAAATGACACATGATCGCCTTGCATTGTGTAATTGGCGTGTCCAACATATGTGCGCAAAACTCCATACATTCGGTGGCACGGAGCAAGTGGTTCACCGTCCTTTGCTTTCGATAGTTAGGCTATTATAGAGCACAACAACAACTTCACCTCTCAGTATCGATTCTATTTTTATAGAGTCTGAAAAGATATAATTATAGACAACTTTACTCTTATTGATATTCCTACACGTAGAGAGGTTGTTTTCAAGAGACCCACAAAAAAGAATTTTGTGGAAACATTTTAAAGGAGGAAGACTTTGTAAAAAAACGTTTAATGGAAAAAAGGACACCTCGCAAGGAATAACTACGATAAATTAAAAAGACAAGTTACTGGAGTTATGTAACATAAGAACAATAAATCTGAGGAGGGTAACATACCTCAACAACTAGCGGTAAGCAAACGATGCCTCTTCCCAGCAGAAAGTGCTACCTGCAAACAAACACGATATACGCAAGAAACCACTACCAGCACGCTGCCATTGCACCCAAAAGACAGCTACGGGGTCGACTCTCTGCGATCTAAGATCTTAATCGTATCCTGCCACAGCTTCCTATCTTGAGCTAGGTCCTCTGTCAAATCGACAACTTTCAAGTCCTCTCTAATCACTTCGTCCAAACTCTTCTTTGGTCGTCTCCTCTCTCTTTTGCCTTCGGGGATGTTGATCATCTCACACCTCTTCACTGGAACGTCTACACTCATCCTTTTTACATGGCCAAACCATCGGAGTTCTTATAGAGTGTACGACACAAATAGATCCAACTTGCCAATGTGCTCCTTTTTCTTTTTTTTTTGGGGGGGGGTCTGCACATATTAACTAGTTTAGGATCAGTTAATTTTAATAGCTAAAATTAACCGTTATTCTATAGAAATGGTTAGTGTGAGCAGCTAATATTTAGGGTTGTTTTTTTTCATCGAAAACTATGAGTTAATAAATGGATAAAGTTGATTAAAATTAGTAAAAATAGATTAAAGCAAGTTGAAGTGAGTATTTATTTTTTTTGAAGTGGGTTGAAACAAGTTGAAGTAGTTTGAAGTGGATTGAAGTTGGTTGAAGTGGATTGATTTTTTTTGTATGATAAGTAGAAGTTGGTTAAAATAGTAAAAAGTCGGTTAAAATTAGTTAAAGTGAATTGAAATTGATTGAAGTTGGTTGAAATGAGTTGAAGTGAATTGAAGTGGGTATTTTATTGCAGTGAGTTAAAATTGATTGAAATTGGTTGAAATTAGTTGAGGTTGGTAGATTGAGATTTGCCAACGAAAAGAACAGAGCCTTAATATGAAACGATATAAAGCAATTAACAAGGATATGGAGCAGTTTAACATTAAATGTAGTAAGTTTTATCTAAGATCATTTTACATAAGACATATCATCAGAGGGATGCATGTATGGTGATTTTCAATGATAATCGGGGTAACCAATGATTCATTTAAGGCTGACAATATTCAAAGTCACTGCTAGATAAATTATCAGTTATGCATGCATTAAAAAGTCACTCTAGAATATATTATTAGTCACCGCAAAACCTCAAAAAATTTACTCTTAAAGAAATTCGTTTCACAATAACCTTGAT
This sequence comes from Carnegiea gigantea, assembly GCA_029747015.1. Classification (NCBI taxonomy): domain Eukaryota; kingdom Viridiplantae; phylum Streptophyta; class Magnoliopsida; order Caryophyllales; family Cactaceae; genus Carnegiea; species Carnegiea gigantea. The sequence goes on from JAKOGI010001401.1 coordinate 153,900, forward strand.
GTGATATGGTCTCGTGCAAGAATTTATGCATTAAATTATACATACAAGTTGCGATTAGAAGCTGTTAGAAGCAATTACAAACATTTGGGAGCAGTTTGAACTAACAATTGGGGATTTGAGGTAGTTAGGAGCGATTAGCAACTTCAAAATGATGACAGACCCTTAGTTGTTCCTAAATTCTTTAGAGTTAAAGATTATTGTTTCCTAAATTATAAATTTTTTGTAAAAGAGATTTTTGTGTATTAAACAATGCATATGGTGTCAGTTATTTTTTTTTATCAGTAAAGCGAAAATAATTTATCCAACTGAATCAGTATCAATGTCCTTTAACACCATATCAGAGGCACAATATGGAATATCATCGAACCAAATCCGCATACCCGGTTCATGGCTTTGGATGTGAGCAAGATAATGTGTTGCTATATTTCCTCTTCCGTCTAACAAACGAGAAAAGCACAAAAATCAAAACCAAAGTCAAATCCAACAATTTCATAAATAAGAACACCAATATCAACATCACTCTATTCTTTCTTTTGCAGTTTTGTAACAAGGGCCAGACAATCACCCTCTAACACCACACTTCGAATGCCTCGCTTCCAGGCTTCACCAAGTGCAAATCTCGCGGCTCTTGCCTCTTCCATTTCAGCCACGAGAAAACCTACCCTTTAACACATGCCGGCAAACAACACATTGCCACTTCCCCCTCAAGCCACAACACCCCACCCATACCCTCACTATCCCAATATAGCCCCATCAAAATTCATCTTCAAAGAACCCGACGAAGGAGGTGACCATTGCCTCTGATAACTCACTGTATCACCCAGAATCTTTTCATTACACTGCTCAAAATAATGCACAAATTTTAGGGCATGCTCACATATCTTCACTAAGTATAAGCGCAAAAACTTGAGAACATACTTGTTACGAGAGTTTCAAACAGCCCATGCAATGTCAATAAAGTCTTCCCACTCTTCCATCTCCGAAGTCCCAAACAAGTCCCAAACAGATGCAAAGACTAGTTATGAAAACAGATCAAACTTATTTGAACTCACCAAATTGTGAGAAGACACTCGACCAAGGCACACAATTCAGACTCTTCCAACCCCCCACATATATTGCACCTTATTGAAAATTTGGGATCCTACGAGCTAACTTAAATGACATTTGTAACGCTCCAACAGAGCACTCCCAAACAAAGACCTTGCTAGGGGGGAACATGCAATCCCCAAATAGCCTTCCACTTCGCTTTCGTCTTGGTTTTGCTGCATCTCGTCATATTCACAACTCTTCTATTCATAATGAGCTAGTGCATGGATTTCACGATGAGATCTCCATTTGAGAAATAGACGGAGTCCGACGAATTCTACAAAAATGCAGTCCAACTCCAATGGAAAACATGACGAGGATAAGTATCGGTTGCACAAAATGGGAATTAGACGGAGTCCGACGAATTCTAAATTTTTCGACAGAAATTACATCGGGAGAACTACCCTTCGGATTTTCTAATGGAATTCCATCGAAATTCCATTAGAAAGTCCATTGGAAAACTGAGCACAATTTCAAGCAAGGAGAGAGAGCGATTGAGAGTGAGAAGCCACACCAATGTCGTCGGTGACCATCGTCAAAGCTCGTCGCGGCTCCTATCTCACCAATAAGTTTTTCATTTTCAAGTAATTTGTTACTAAAATTTGAAAATTTTAGTTTGTTGGTGTTTTTGGCGGTGGTTGAGTTGTTATTTTTGGTGCAAACTTAACCACCGTCACTACCGCCGCCACCATGCTCTTGCCACTGTTGCCCGCCGGAGAGGCCCTTTTGCCATCATGTGTATTTTGCTGCCATTGGTTGGGATATTTTTGTTGCTAATTTAAAGGTTAGTGGCTCTAAGTATGTTTGTTGAAATTTTTGTGTTTTGCAATTATATTAATTTGGACAAATATAATAATTTTGTGAAATTTAACTTTGTAGCATATATGAATAGTGCATTTGATATGTTTTGTTTGGTAGTTTACGGATGTGGAAATTAATGGATGTGAAGTATGTTAATTTTTTGTTGGATTTGTTAAGTATATTTATTTGGATAAATGAAATAAAATACGTTAAGTATGTTTATTTTTAAAAATTGTTTAATTTTTGTAAGTAGTGAAGTATGTTATGTATGTTTTATATGTTTATTTTGGTAAGTAGTTTAACTATGTTAAATATGTTTATTTTTTTGTTTGAGTTGTTAGGTATCTTAAGCATGTTTATTTTTGGTTTGATTTGTTATGTATGTTAATTTTTTGTAAGTATGTTTATTTTAAGTATGTTTTAATTTTTCATTTGATTTGTTTGATTTGTTAAATGTGTTTATTTTTTATTTGGTAAATAGTACTTTGTTTATTTTTTAGGCATGTTTATTTGGATAAAATGTGAAGTAAATAGTTTAATTTGTGTTTGATTTGTTAAGTATGTTTATTTGAATAAATCAAATACTTATATTAAGTTTATTTTTGCAGTATATATGCTTAATTAGATTGTTATATTTTGTTGTGTGAAATGTGTATGCAGAAATTTATTTTCGGAATATGGGAATATAAAGTTTTAAGTAAGTATATTTAGTTATTAGCTATTAGTGTCATTAGTGAACATAAAATATGCAGTAAATAGTTTAATTTTTGATTTGATTCGTAAAGTATATTTATTTGGATAAATGAAATAGTTGTAATGTTTGTAAGTAATTAGCGATGATGGAACATAAATGTTATTAAAGTTTTGTATTTAAAAATAATTTGTGATTTAAATGGACTAAATTTAAAGGAAAATGTTTATTTTTTAATTGGTGTTAGTTATGTTTTATTTATGATGTACTTTAGATGGACAAAAAAAAAATAATGTTTAACAGTAAAAAAAATAATTATTGTTCACGTTCCTATCGCAAGTTCGGCGTTGTTTTTCGTCAATTAGAACAGATTTTTTTAATCATCTTTATTTATAAATATTTGTGGGATTGAACATTGTGTTAATATTCATAGATAAGTTCACTTATTGTCGATCGAAAATTGTAATGTATGATGCATTAGAATCATGGCTAATGGTTAGATTGATTTCTAAAAGATATCTATTGAAAGTAATTGTTATATAGGATGATGATATGTGTCTTGTTGCAAGACACTCTTAAATGTCTTGTCTTAACTCAAATTAATATATTTTATGATTTAAAATCATGAAAATTTTAATAATTACAACTTATTAGGAGTTATAAAGCTTTAATGTTCATTGATTATGTTGATAAATACAAACTGACATCCTAAGCAGATCAACTTCATCCGCGACAGTATGTCATATGTGTGATTTTTTAAATGTGAATGCTTATGTATAAAATGATGATTTTACAAAATCTATAATTTTTGATATCCTTCCACCATTCAATCATACTATTTTTTCAATTTAATATGTGATAATACATATTTTAAGTGAAAATAAAACACTTAAAAAGTGTCTTATAGTAAGACACTTATTATTTTGCTCGTTTGTTGTATATATAACAATTAATGCTATTAGATTAGGAAAATATAGATGGGTCATTGCATCATCAATAGATGTATAAGAGGAGAAATCCTTATGGTTATTGGCTCAGAAATGAGTGGTTGATGGGAGTAAATATGTTTGATGAATATGCACAGAATCAAGAGGAGTATAGAATTAATGCAATTTATAGATTTTCATGTGTGAAGTGCAACAATATGCAATACCATACGTCTAATTTTGTAAAATCTCATCTGTACAGAAAGGAGTTTGTAAAGGGTTATTGGCATTAGACAAGCCACAGAGAGGATGATTATTTATTAGTAGGGGGTGAATCTATGAATTATGATTATGATTACAATAATCATAATCATATGGAGAACATGCTTCATGTTGCCTTCTAAGCCAATGAAATGAACATGAGTAGCGCTCATAAAGTAAATTCTGAAGTATTTTACACTATACTTGAATATGCCCAACAACCCTTGCGTGAAGGGTGTAACATAAGTGAACATGAAATGTCAATGAAGCTACTTACTATAAAATCAGCCTACAACATGTCTCAGCATTGTTTCAATGAAGTTGTATGATTGATGAAAGATACATGCCCTCCTAAAAATCGCATTCTAAAAAATTGTCATAAGCTGTTGAGAAAAGTGAGAGATTTAGGCATGGATGTTTAGGAAATTGATTGTTGTTCGAATGGTGCATGCTTTATTGTAAACATGATGAAAATCTGTTTGCATGCAAATTTTGCAGATAAGCAAGACGAACATCACAGAACTCCAGTCAAGGGGGACATAAGGAGGTTTCATATGCGAAAATGCAGTGCCAACCATTAATCTCGGGATTGCAAAAATTGTATGCCTAAAAAAGAACTGCTGCCCACATGAGATGACACCATGAGCACCAACAAGAACCAGGTGTTCACTGACATCTATCGAATGGAGAAGCTTGCAAGTATTTTGACCAAAAGTACACCAATTTCCAGCAGAGCTTGGGAATGTGAGATTAGATTTATGTGCTAATGGTTTCACACTATTTTCGCTATGTGGAATATCATACTCTGTGTGGCCAATTGTGATTGCACCTTATAACTTGCCTCCAGATATATGTATGATCACTCCATACATGCTTTTAAGTTGTATTATTTTGGGTTCAAAAAATCTAAATAACAGAATGGATGTGTGCTTGCAACCGTTAATTAATAAGTTGACCATACTATGGGATGTTGGGGTGGATTCATTTGATGTTTTATACAGGAAAACTTTTAGATTGCATGTTGCATTAATGTGGACAATCAATGATTTTCCCACCTATGGAATATTGTCAATTGGATTACTCATAGGCTGCTATCATGTCCGGTTTGCATGCATCAAAATAATGTCTTGAAGTAACAACATGGGCGAAAGCTATCTTGGTTTGATTGCCATCGTCGGTTCTTGCCTCGGAATAATTGTTTTAGAGCTAATAAAGTTGTTTTTCGTAAAAGCAAGATCATACACATTAGCCCTTCTCGAAGGATTTTCGGTGAACTGTTGTATGATGTAGCCTCTATGTTGCCTAAAGTGACCATAGAGGTAGAATTTCAAATTCTTGGATTTCAGGAGAATGAACATAAGTGGACAAAGTAGAGTATCTTTTGGGAGTTATCTTATTGGAAGCATCAACGTTTAAAGTATAACCTTGATGTTATGCATATTGAGAAAAACTTTAGTGAAAATATTATAAACACAGTCGTGGATGTGCAGGAAAAAACAAAGGATGATATAAAATCAAGAATGGATATGGCTATTCTGTGTAGTAGATAAAAGTTAAACTTAGCTACAAGAGGGTCTATTGATACATTGTATAAACCAAAAGTTAAGTTTACGCTCTCGTTACATCAAAAAAGGGCTATTTGCCAATGGTTGCAAGAGGTTCATGGGCCTGATGGTTATTATTCTAATATGGGGGATTGGGTTGATTCATCTAATACAAAGTTTCAAAAGTTGAAGAGTCCTGATCATCATGTTTTTTGGAGATTCTCCTTCCAGTAACCTTTGCTTCTCTTATGGAAGATGTTTTAGGATCCTTGGTCGAGTTGAGTGAATTCTTTAAAAATCTATGCTCTAGTGAGCTGCATGTTCACATACTCAAAGAGATGAATAAGAGTATATAAATTGGAGACAATCTTTCCCCTAAATTTTGGAATGTTATGGAACATTTGCCTATTCATCTAGCAGAAGAAGCTTTGTTAGGTGATCCTGTGTAACATCGATGGATGTATCCTTTTGAGAGGTATCTTGGTTGGATAAAGAACAAAGATCCTCCAGAGGCCTGCATAGTTCAGACATACTTAACATTTGAGATTAAACATTTTTATGAGTATTACTTTCAGTCAAGTTTGCGTTGTCCATGAATTCAACATAATGAGAGTATACAACAATTCCAACCACAAAAAGCCAACTCTTTCGGAGTTCAATTGTGAGGGTGCTCCATTTGGAAATCAAGGAAAAAGATATCTTACTGAGTTAGAGTATCTTGCCTTTCGTCTTCACATTTTGCTAAATTGTGTTGAAGTACAACCGTATCTGGAGCAGGTTTATCTATTATTTAAAGTTTAATTTTAATATTTAAATAGTGCAATAATTAATTAATATACTAGAACTTTGTTGCAAAAACACTACTATTGACATCTAGACAATGAAACCCACATACGGCGTAACTCTGAGATCAAAGGTGTAGCTCGCTTTTAAGGACATTCTTGGGTATGCTAGGAAGTTCAACAAAAAGGCAAAGCGGGTACCACCTAGTGTTTGGAAAGAGATGCTTAAGCATTAAAGTGAGGATGACAAGTTCAAGAAGTTGGGTGAACAAAATAAAAAGAATAGATTGTGTGATCTAGAAGGTCTTGGTCTGTCATTACATACGTATTGCTCAATCTCGATTAGCGAAAGGAAGAGGCATCTGATAAGTAAAGAGCATATTAATGAGTGTATTTGTGGTATTCAGTATATATATATATATATATATATATATATATATATATATATATATGTATGTATGTATATATATGTGTGTATGTATGTATATATATATATATATGTGTGTGTGTGTGTGTGTGTGTGTGTGTGTTGTGTGTGTATATGTGTGTGTGTATATATATATGTGTGTGTGTGTGTGTGTGTGTATATATATATATATATATATTAGGCCAAAGCATTGGCCAGAGAAACCACATGTGAAGAGCTATTTAAGGATATTCACTTCAAGGCCAAAGATAAAGTATTTGTTGATAAGAAATTTGGAAAAAAAATTGTAAGTTTCAACTTGAAATTCGAACATTGTTCATATGTTATAATATTCGCTCTAGTATACAATAGTTCTAATTTTTAACAACTTTCAAGAGGTGTACCACAAAAAATGGAAGGATTACACTTAAGCTGCAACCCGAGGGGGATCTCAACTGCCACCTATGACTCTAAAGTAGTTTTAACTTAAGGAAAATCTTGACAAAAAGCATAGTGTATGCGGTTTTAGTACTAGGGTGTTAAATTGAAGAAATCAGCTCGAATACTGGCTACACGCCACTCATCAACCGAGCACTCTGAACCAAGAGAGCAAGAAGAACTCCTCAATCGGAGCATTACCAAGCAAGCAGAGACCATAAGTTAAATTGCCAAGAAACAAGGGGAGACCTAGCGTTTTGTGAAGAAGGTTTTGAGATTTCTTAAAGGGCAAGGAGTAGGTTTTTCTAGCCAAGTCAGCTTGGACACGAATGATGACCATAGCTCCCAAAATGACAATAGGATCCCGTGAACCTATCTGATTCTGATTAATTTAGTTGATCTGGCTATAGATCAAAAACAATAGTGGCTATTATGAATAATTTCAAATTTAACACTTCAAATTTTCAGACGTAGAAATTGGTATTTACTAGTTGTTATTATATATCTTGTTTGTGGTACTTCTCTTTTATATATTACCAATTTTAACGTACATACACACACACTGTGTTCACCAAAAAAAAAAAATCTTATTGCTATTATCAATTTAAATTGAATTCACACAAACTAGGTTCTTTTAAATTCATTTCTATTTTCCGACGAAAACACCGATGGGAAATTCCATCGGAAAAATTTTTACTAGGAAAATCTGTGATGCAGAAAGACTAGTCCCTTGGAAGGTTAGAAATGTATGTCGGAGACCGTAGGAGAATTAGTCAGAATACTTTCCGAAGGTGTTCAGTCCGGCATCAACCCGTCTAAGTATCCGTTAAACATCCATCGGAATAATTTTTCTGATGAATGTTTTCCGATAGGCTGTTTTCGGTCAAAATTTCCATCGAAGACTGACCAAAATTTCATCGAAAAATCCGTAGGTATAGTTCAACCGATCGAAAGGCCAACTATGACTTAGCGGAATATTAAGAATAAGCTCCGCATCAACCGACAAAGTAATATCCCTAACCATGTCTTTCTTCCACATGCAAAACTCCCCATTAATAAGATCCGCCACCCAAAGGAGATAATAATTCAAGTTGAAAGGTATTATGACCTGAAAGGAATGCAGGCGTGCAATCCACCACTGACTCCCAAATATTAAGCGAGATCCATCACCCACTCACCAATCCACTCCTCCCGTAACAAACTCCTTGATTCCCAATAGATTCCTCCACACAAAATTTAGGCGATGGCCTAACATTGCTTCCCAAATATAGCGTTTAGGGAAGTGCTTTGCCTCAAGAAGACAAAAAATGAGAGGCCCCTCTCGTTGAGTAAGACGCTAAAACTATCGTGCTAGCAGAGCTTGACTGAAACATCCAAATCCTCAAAATCGAGCCCACCATCTTCTTTTTTTTTTTTTTTAAAAACAAAATTGCTCCCTGCTAATAGAGTATTTTGCAAGACTCAAGAGTTGTGTGGTCCCATCAAAACCTCCTAATCAAAGCCTGGATGTCGTCACATAAGTATTTAAGGAACTTAAAAGTGCTTATACAGTACATAGGAATTGCTGGAGCAATCGCTTTAATTATCACTTTCTTACCTGTGCGACAAAGGTGATTCTCCATCTAAGCATTCAGCCTCTTGGAAACCTGATCTCAAATCTGCAAAAAAGGTCTTCTAGGAGGATGCCACACCCTTGTGGACAACACCAGGTTTGTTTCATGAGCTAATACTTCCCGAATATCCATAGTGATAAGAATGTTATGCCTGCTATCATATAGGGTCCCTTTGCTGAACAGTACATTTGTCTTTTCAAAATTGATTTTTTACCCCGAAGCGCTTTCATAGCTGCAGTAGTTGTTGAATGGAATCAGCCTGGGATTACTGTTCCTTACAAAAAATTATAGAATCATCTGTAAATAATAGATGTGAGACAATGGGAGCTCTAGCACAAATCTTATGACCAACCAACTTGCCACTACACACAACATTTGAAGTCAAGTACGAAAGGCCTTCATCATAAAAAGGAAAAAGGTACAAAATAGTGGATCCCTTTTACGATGGCCCAAGATGGTTTAACAAAACCCCCAGATTGCATTAGTCATAAATGACAAAGTAATCATCTTTACACATCTCATCACTAGGTTAACCCACCTTTCCCTACGGCCCAGTTTCGGCATCACCCTTCTCAAAAAAACCCATTACACATGGTCATAAGCCTTCGACATGTCAAGCTTAAAAAACATTGTTCCATTAGCACCTAAGTGACAATAAATGGAGTGGAAAACCTCAAAATCTACGAGGGCATTGCATGTGATTAGCCTACACTGGGTAAAAGAAAATTGATTCTAAGAGATAATATATGGCAGAATTCCTTTCTGTCGATTCTCAATTACCTTAGTGATAAATTATACATCAGAAGGCTTGTGTACTTTTTGTTTTTGGTTGGAATAAGGGCAACATGAGTATGATTTATGCCATCAACGAGGGGAGCTCTATTGAGAATGGATAGCACAATATTACTTATATCAGTACCTGTAACTGTCCAAAATTTTTGGTAAATCCATATGGACCTGGAGATTTGTCGGGCGATATTTGTTTGAGAGCTTGTATGACCTCGTCTCTCATGGAGGGCTGCTGAAGAAAGTCATTCAACGCTTCAAAAATCTTGCATGGGGTATGTTGAAGAACCTCGTCCATATTAGTAGGGTTCATAGATGACAAAATTAAAGGGACCCAAAATAATTAACAAAAAGTATCCTCAATGCCTTTGATATCCTCAAACTAGGAACCATTTGCAGCCTTCAACCTAATGATAATTATATTAATCACTTTCCTAGCACGTCGAATGCAACCAACTACAATTTTGATCACCAATTTTTAGAACATCCACCATTGATTTTTGCAACCACAAAACTTCTTCTTTTTGCCTCTATTGTAGAGTTTCTACCAAAATAATTACCTTTCCCTAGCATCCCTTATACACTTCATTGATTTTGAAAGATCGCGATATGTTTTTGGACATTGCCATACTCCTCCTCATTTCACGTCAAGAGGCTACCTAGCACCCACCTAATGCCAAGAGGATGCGATTATACTCCATGCCTTTTATCTTCAACCCACATAACCTCAAACCTCCTTCGCTTCTTGCTTCACCTACGCATCATAACCTTATCACATGTATCCAATAGTATAGGCAAGTGATCAAATATATCTTCATCTAGGTGAGATACCTCGAAAGATGGGAAAAGAGTCATCCACTTGGCTGAAGCACAAAACTGATCAAGGCCTTCTTCAACAAATTCTCTAGAACGTCTTCTATTTGCCATGTGAACTAATAACCCCTAAAGCTCACAATGAAATGGTGATCAAGCACATATTGACTCTTAGGAGGGCCACCTTTCTTGTCATAATGGAAGAAAACCTCATTAAAATACCCTCGATCACCCACGGCAAGCAAGATTTCATTCTCAGGTCTTGTAGCAAATCATAAGTTTTCAACTTCAGGTGTGTTTCAGGCTAACCATAAAGCCCTGTAAAATGCCATTTAGGCACATCTACTCACCAAGCCATAGGCACATCTGCATGATGAAACAACATAGACAAAAGGTTCACTGTCACCACCTCAGACCGCACAAAAGCCAGCCCCCCTGACCTCCCTCTAGCATCCATGCGCAACCCATAAAATTCCATCCCTAGTCTATTTAAGTTGTTGATAGTCACATTCCTCATTGCTTGCCCACTCAGTTTAGTCTCTAATAAAAAGACCAAGTTTGGCTTCAATCTCTGCAAAAGATTACGAAGATCATTCACTACCTAGGGATCGCTAAGCCCTTGGTAATTTAGACATAGGATGCTCATTGTGCTTTATAGGACTGCTCACCAATGGTCTCCGCGCCTTTGGTGCTAGATTTCCTTGTCTCTTTAATAAGACAAATTTTCCTTTCTCCCCACCTTGCACCCTTTCAAGTCAGCTATTTCTGTTTACTACCTAATACCGCCCATCTCAACCACCATAGCCTCAAACCCCCACTATCCCTAGTATTGGCTAGAGTTGAGTCCTCTAGTTTTTGCTTTAAGTTCACCGCACTACTACTTCCACCACCCCGTAACTTTGGCAACTTCTTTTTCTCCTCATACCACTCTTCCTCTAGCCCTCTTCTTTTTCGTTTAATAGACATCCCCTAAGCTTTGGTTGGTGTGGTAGCTCCAACTTAGGGGCCCATCTTTAAAGCGTCCACATCCCCTATACACATGACTGATTAGGCCACAAGCATAACAATAGTCAAGGATTTTGACATATCTAAGCTCAACCCATTCAACCTTCCTTCAATGTTAATCCTTAACTCCTTCCTTATCAGTCAATTTAAATGATATAATAATTAAAAAATGGTTGGGGGAAGTGTGTGTAATTTTCTCTTTTTGTAAGAAATGTGAGTAATACAACCTAGGCAATCTTTCACTCAAGGGTGCCCCCAAATTATTCTCATGGAGGATACAATTAAAGTCTCTTTGTGAGACCTGATTACATACTATTATGGAATGTAAAATGACCTCTAAATTCATTGGTTAGTTTATTGCATGATTACCTTACCTAAAAATGTGATTAACAATTACATGATTGGAAGTAAGAATGGATGTCAGAACTTGGATTTCCCATGATCCTTGTATGTGACTTTGAACTGCTTGGATAAGAATTTGTTATCCCTTTTTTAGTACCAGGGCTCTAATTCCATCCCTCATTATTGTTGTTTCTGCTATCAAGATTGATGTGCTAGGTCGAATGCTATTGCTTGAAAAAAATTTGTCTTTCTTATTACAGATGACTTATCTTCCCATAGCTTGATGGATGATTTGGATCCATCAAAATTGATCTTGATGAACCATCCTTGTAACTTTCTCCATGTTACCTAATATGTCTTCTTACGGTTGGTGGTTGCATGACGCGAGTTTGGTGGTTGGATTGTTTATGTAAGTTTATACCTGCTATAGCATTCAACATTGGTTTTTTTGCCGTAAGCAACATAGCTGTTGGATTGGATATATCATCACAAAATACGATGTTATTTCTAGTTTTTCATATACTCCACAAAAGTGTAACTGATGTATGCATCTTAACCAGAGGATTAGATGATCTTATACTAGCGAACCAATTTTGCACATTATTAAGGTCTTTAGAAGGCGCAGTAAATAGTAACCTAAGTATGGTCATTTGTTAGCTTCCATAACTCTTGAGCAGCACCACACTAAAGGAATAGGTGTTCTACATCCTCAATCCTCAAATCACATAGAGGACAAATATGGTTAATTCAAAGTCCTCTTTTTAACAGAGCTCCCTAAGTAGGGAGTGACGCATAACATAGTTGAACCCCAAAAAAAAAAAAATTTAGCTTAGACATAATGTCTAGATTTCAACTTTAATTATATTCCCACAAGGAAAAATTTATAACATCCAAACCATGAGTTGTCCAAGTCACTATTTGGTGCCGAATTCACCATTTCTTGAAAGTACCTAGTAGATGGAGTTAGGAACGGTATTAGAAGCAATAGATGTTGCTACTACTCATTGCATATGCACATCATTTGCGAGGACCTTTAGCTTCCTAATATCCCCTTTTTTGTATATGTAATAAAATGCGAGACCATGATAGAAGTAGCAATTAGAGGTTCCTTCTGTGCTAAGCATTGTAGATAGACTTTCACTTCCACACCAGTTATCAAGCCAAAAATTAATATTTGTTATCTCGTTTTTCCATCTCATTTCTTTCCGAAATTGATGATGGTTTCTATGTATGCATCTCCATGCCCATTAGTAGAATTGTTTGGGCTCAGCAGTGAAAACATTTTCATTAATTAGGCATTTAGCATTTATCTGCTCTTAGACCGGTAAATTTTGTCCCAAGATGTCATAGGTAAGTTTTAAATGTCATCAAATTTCTTCCAAGAAAAATCTATACTAATTTATCAACTTCCCTATTTGTTGTACTAGGAAGTTGAAAACATCACATTGTATGTGCTCACATGGATTCTATATTTGCTTGAATTAATGTCATTCGTCCTAATTAGGAGTTTTTTTTTGTTTTCCATGCTTACAGCCTAGAAGTTGTCCTATTGACTAGTTCTAAAAAAGTTTCTATGTTTGATCTACCCTTAAACACCAAACATCCAAGATACTTACCTAGGTTGTCATAGTGCATAATATTCAAGACAAAAGGGACAACTTGTATGTGACATGCATTCGCATTCTTGGAGACTATTAAGGATAACTTATGAAAATTATTATGTTCGCCTGAGTTTTCGTAAAATTTTTGTTCTGCAAATTGTTTAATTGTTGAGATGAGTCAACATTAGTTCTATGAAATCGTACATTGTTGCGTGCAATGAGGAGGTAAGGAATTTTGTCACCAGTAGGCGCCATTCTAAATCCAATTTCACATTTCTTTTTATTTTGTGCTTTCTGTAATTCTCTTGTTAGTACTTCTATAATTATAAATAAACATTGTGACAACGGGTCAATCTCCTTAACAAATGCCCGTAGATGGTGCAAAAAAGCCATAAACGTAATCATTAACTATAATGAACTAGGATACAATTGTTACATATTCTTTAATCTAGGAAATCTGTTATTGATAAAATCTTAGCTATTGTGGTGCTTCAAAAAGGAACCTT